>KZ807900.1:218739-234408 GCA_000696205.2 Oncopeltus fasciatus | reverse complement strand
TATAATGTAAATTTTTTTTTTTTTTTTACTCTTTACATTAAGTTATTAGCTGTATATTATATATATATATGAGCCTAAAAATTGTGTAAAAATATTTTATTGTTATGATTGTCCCAACATAAAATCAGATTTTTGCTTTGATCAATGAACCTCCTCTCTTGGTAACTTAAAGGCTCTTAGTGTAGGCCTCTGGAGTAACACTGTCTCAAGGGAGTACATAACTGCTCTATAAGAGCCTCTCCCTAGCAGAGAGCTATTCAATGGGCTTCCATAGAAGCACTTGAGAACCAGGGTATTTAAAACAACAACATCTAGATTTATAACAGTGTACTTGACAAAAATACAATTTTCTGGCTTAGAGCTGCTCAATCTTAATCAGCTGTATAGTGGCCAAGCACAATTTGCCAAAGAGGCTAGTCCCTCCAGTGGACTAATGATGACGTACATACTCACCTAAAAGAGATAGAATTTCGGTTAATGAGTTAAATAGTAATATATGTACCAACAGTCAGGGAGTTTTCAAAAAAATGTTTGTCATTATTTTTAGGATCTCGAAATAAGAACTGTTCTACTTGATGATATTATGGCGAATCCTGAAAATTTGAATTGTGATGAACACATTTTAGATCTGGAAGTTAAGTCTCTGAGAGATACTCGACAGCTTTTAGACAAAGTGGGCATTAATGAGGCTACTACTTTCATTGAACAAAACTCTCACCCAAGGTTATGGTATGTAAGAGAGTATAAGTTATTGATACACCAGAATTTCATGTATTTAGGTGTGTTTCCGATTATGCATTTAATATATTATATTTACTATTATTAGATTTAAAATATTTATTATGATTCTTCCTTCTTTTTCTATCCTTGTCTTGCTCTTTGTTATAGCTTCTGCTGGTAAATTCTTCTTATCTCCACCAAGGAGAAGCCTTGGTTGCTTCTGAGTCTCTCCACATTATGTGTTAGTCTCAGCATACGATCTGATCTCTATTCTCTTAGCCTTGTTTGACAGTCATCTACGATCTGGCTTTACAGTCATCTATTCCCATCCTGTAAACATTCTTGTACTTTTGAGTTGATGTTTCTACATAATATTCATTGCTGGTCAAACTCTAATACTTCCCATAATTATTTTATTCTTTACCCAAACTGTCTGGTCTTCTAGCCAGGTAACTTGTTTCTGCTGCTGTAACTTGTCAACTATCTAACCCATAAAGTACATAGGACATTATGTAGAACTGGGAATAACACCGACTAAAAAGGTTTGTAGCTTTTGTCATTACTTAACTCCTACTTTCCTACCATGATGTTAGATAATTTGGTAGATAAATAATTTTGGTAGATAAGATAAGCTTCTTTAGTAGAGGACTTCCTGGTCAATCTTTCAGTTCTGGCCGATCATGACAACTAGTTAAACATTGTACACTACATCTAGCAGCTGCCCAATACATTTGATTTGAAGTTTTTTTCTTTTTTCTGCCAACCAGATGGATAGCTTTACTTTTGCCTGGATTTATGGCCTCTTCTTAATAGCTACTCTTTCCACTAATTCAAAGTGACGTATAATTTTCTGGGCTGTCAGCAACCAGCACTATGTCATCTGTGTACAGGAAATATTGCTCCTCTCCTGAATCATATTCCATTATCCGACAGTAGCCCTCTTTATGTACACTCATTTATAACTACATGGAAGAGGTTCACGGAGGCTTCGACGGTCCTCAGACATATTTACTAATACTTCTTCCGGGTTCAACCGTGTCTTGGAATTTTTAGGTGCCAAGCTTTCGCACATCGTGAGATGGCTTCTTCAGGGCTGAATGGAGAATGAGTTCATTCTCCATTCAGCCCTGAAGAAGCCATGATGTGCGAAAGCTTGGCACCTAAAAACTACAATACGGCTCATTCTCCATTCAGCCCTGAAGAAGCCATCATACGATGTGCGAAAGCTTGGCACCTAAAAACTCCAAGACACGGTTGAACCTGGAAGAAGAATTGGTATACACATGGAAGAGGTTTTCAGAGCTTGTCTCATTAATATCCTTATAAAATCTATGAAAATCTAAGTTAGCTTCATTGATTGATTGTAGCAACCTTCAGAAACTGTGGCACTCTGAGCATTAGGGTATTGCTTCTCCTTAAATGCTCTCATTTTTTTTTATTTTTTTTTTTTATGAGGTACAGAATAAAAAGAAATTTTAAGATTCAGGCATCTCAGTTATCATTCACAAGGAAAAAATGTAGCATTGAGCTTGACTATGAGTCCAGAATGTTTGTTCTCTTCAATGTCCTGTTCTATGTATCATCTCACATGCTGTTCCACATGTTTTGTAAAGGTCATATAGGCTACTATAGGGGTTTTCTATATTATAAATTGGTGTTTTGACATTTTCCTCCCACTCATCTGGATTTTTTTCCAGATTCTCTGGGAGAGGTTCTGCAGAGATTTTGTTAGTTTTGGACTGCAATACCTCACCAGTCCTTGAACAATTCACCAGCAGCCTTTCTGAGCTTTATGTTTGCTACTGAAGCTTCATTCTTTTCTTACTGCTAAACTTCATCCTTAATGGAAATCCTCTGCTCTCAAAGATCTCCTTCAGTCGATTTCTGGGCACCATAATTTTTTTTAACTTGATAGTTAGTTAAACTGACTTTACTTATAATCAATTGGTTAAGTCTGATATGTGAGATCTCCTTTACATTTTTGGGAAGAAAAAGCTTTAGTATTATTTTCTTTATTTTCTCACTGCCCTTTAGAAGCAGGAGTTTCTCAGGGCAGTGTGCTCAGACCCATTCTCTACATACTATATACTTCTGACTTTTCAGTGACAGCAGTAACACTCTCTACTACCTTTGCTGATGATACGCCTATCATCGAGTCTGATCCTGATTCCTCATTTGCCATTAATTTCCTTGAAGAACACCTAAACCACATTAGCTGCTTGGTGTAAGGAGTGGGGCACAAAAATAAATGAAAAAAAGATTTACTCTCTGTAACAAGCCTCCACTTAATATGTCCTTCAACGATATTCCTGATCCCCAATCCATCTAACTCTGTAAGATACCTCAGTTTCTACTTGGACTCAAGACTTACCTGAAAAGAACACATAAGGCAAAAAAGACAAAACCTAAACAGGCACTAACGACAATTATATAGACTACTTGGACAAACATGGAAATTATCAGTACATGAAAAACTAACAATCTATAAAACAATTCTCTTAACTATCAGGAAATTCAGTATAGAATTCTGGGACACCAATAAACATTCTCGCATCCAACATATCTAATCCTTCCTGTTTAAAGTCCTCAGAACCTTTGTGAATGCTCCCTTCTATGTACCCAACTGTACCCTTCTCAATGACCTTGTCAAAGATGTAATTTCCTCTTGTTTCTCCAAATATTATTCCTGCCTCATTCAACATCCTAATCTCATAGCCAATGAGCTAAAGTTATTAGTTCTAATATTTTAAAAATTATTATCATCACATCATCAACATCATTAAGTATTACTAAAGGCTGAAAATTTGTAAAGTGATAAATAATTTTTCTTTTATTAGGCGATTATTAGCTGAAGCGGCTGTGAAAAAACTTGATACAAAAGCTGCAGAAACTGCATTTGTCCGCTGTAATGACTATTCTGGACTGCAACTTATAAAAAGACTGAATAATATCACAAATGATCAGCTAAAAAAAGCTCAAGTTTCTGCTTATTTTGGGGATTTCAATGAGGCTGAAAAACTCTTTTTAGAAGCTGATAGGAGGTAAGCTACTAGATTCTACATATACTATGCAAGTAATGCTAATGTGCTTGTGCCATGGTAGTTTATTATGGTTGGAGGTTGGTTGGCCATCGAGTATTATGCATGAGAAATTATTGTGTAATTATTTCATTTTGTTATTGCCAATATTTTGACTTCACTTGTAAGTTATCATAAAGGCTGAAATGCAATAAATGCTATTACACTACTAAAAATTATAAATTGAAATGAACCGGCAGAAGAAGAGACTATGTATAAATTTTCTCATCCCCACGACAATCACGTCTTTTCTTCTTCTCTTCTCTCTTCTCATCTACTACTATACCTCTTTATCCCTCTCTACCCTAGATTCTTCTCCTGAAAGACAAAAAAAAAAAAACACCTCAAGTCCAACCTGCAGAACCTACATTTAGGTCTCCACATCCCCAATAATAATACAACAATTTTATACTTCCTTGAAAGATCCTATACCCATTTCCTAGCAGCCTAATTTTGAATACCTAATTCCCATGTACAGATAACAATTGTTTGGTTTCATATATTAGCTAAACTAACAACCATCTTAATAAAAGATTAAAACAACACCAATACAGCATTAAGAATTATGATATGAATTCTTCGACCCTCTCCCTTCATGCTATTAACAACAACCACCAACCTGCTATTATAATTAAGCTGCTGTCCTGGTCTCTGAGCTTTTCCTTAAGAAAAGGCTGATTTTGGAATGTGTGTACTTTAATCTCAATCCTACAACTTTTAATGATAGGTATGACAAAGATAACATTTCTTCAGCTTATTGCTGAATTATTTTCTGTATAATTCAACAGAAAAATTCCAGTAAACTATTTATGATGTCCGCCTTTCCAACTTCTCTTTTAAGTGATTAACCTGTTCAATGTTACTTACCTTTGAAGTTTGCCCTCTAACCCTCTCCCACCCCCTGTCTCCAGGTGTTTCTTAATTTAGTTCTATAGTCTGCAATGTGACAAGAAACCTTCCTCGGGTATCTCTCTATACATCATTATCAGTACAGATAAAGTTGTTTATATTTTTATATTTGTATAGTTAAATTTTAAGTTTGTTCTGTATATCATTTTCTGTCTCATAACATACCTTACACTTTGTATTGTACTTCATCCCTGATGATGACTTACAAGAACTCTGGCAATAATAAAATAAAATACCGAATTATTTTTGAAGTATTTTATTTTTTCATCCTGGCCAAAACCCTGATTAATTTCTCACACTTAGTTAAGTATGTTATAAAACTTTTGTTATCATTTTCTTCCTGACCAAACCATATTGAATGAGTTTACAGGTACTAACGTTTCATAGTTTATATTGGCCATCAGAAATCATATGAAAAAATGGTTATATATTAATCAGTTAGAAGAGTTTATTAGTAAAGAAGGATTTAGTATGCCTTCTTTAATACCTGCTTCCAGAGGAAGTGGTCAGAGATTCTATATGTTCACAATTTGACAAAATTATTTCATTCATTATTATTATTATTTATCAGCTTATAGATGATATTGATAATACAGGATAAACATTGGGCTGTATTAGAAATCTTCCTTGCTTTGAAGACTGTAATAAGATGTTTTAACCTGGTTCTAATGAACCATCTAATTCATCTGATGAAGATGAAAGACTTAATATTAGACTAGTCACCCAGACCATAATTTATGTATCTTCAAAAGAAGAATTCTGTATAAAATTTAAAACAAAAGTGGACAATGAAGAATTATTGTTGAAATCTATGATCCCATGGAAGCTGAGTTCATAAAATCATAAGGCTAATAAGATGGTTAGAACAGGTTAATGAATGTGTATATTCTGTGTGTACTAAAAAATATTTCAGATTGAGAATGTGGCAATGTCACCTAGTCTAGTAGCATGAGAACATGGATGACAAAAGCACAGGAGGAGGTGTGTTGCAGTGTATGTGTTGCAGCTAGACGAAATCAAGAAATGTTTTCAGGTTTTAAGTAAGCAATATGAGTATATTTTCTTCTTTCACAGATACAGATAATTGTAAAACATGCTATTAAATAGGTTTGTATGTATGTACATATGTGTATCATATATGTTTAAATTATTCTGAAATTAAAATCATTATGATGTTCATAAAATATGATATATGATTTATTTACTTTCTTCTTTTTTCAGTTTTCAGTAAATGGTTTGTGTATTATATTTTTAAAATTATAATAATTATTGATCTCAGAATTTTAGTTCTATCTGTATTCTATGAAATTTACATTTCATTTAGTTCATCCCTGCTTTTATAAATGATGAACTATGTTGTTTTAAACTAATAAATTATTTATTTTAATTATGTTTCTTTTATGTTACCTTAATTTTTTATATAATTATTTTTGTAATCAATATTTAGTTATTCTTAAAGGACTATTTCCCTGAATAAAATCATTCTGACTCTTATGTATTCTTTATTTATTTCTTTAAATAAAATATTTTCTTTAGGGACCTGGCTATTTCCTTAAGAGAAAAATTAGGAGATTGGTTTCGAGTTGTACAGTTAATGAAGATGGGAACAGGGGGAACAGATTCACAAGTACAAGCTGCTTGGAATTCCATTGGAGATCATTTTGCTGACAGAAATATGTGGTAATTTATCTTTTCTCTTAGTTTTCTGTCATGAAGCAGTTCTTTAGTCTGAGTATCAATATGTATACCCTAGCTTTTTATATTTGAGTTGTACCAAATTATTGGTAGAAACATTCTTAGAATAATGGATCAGTTGCTATTTAGACTTTCCTAGATTTTTAGACTCTCCCTTATTAATTAATTCTCTTCATGAATTCATTAATGAACAAATGTGTTTATTTATTTTCTNTTATTTTCATTTATAAATATTAATTTTATTTGTGGTTTTTAATCCTACATAAATTTAAATCATTTAATGCAAGGGAATAGAATATTTACTGTGACCCTGTAATATAAATGTCTTATATATATCAAAATGTTAGATTAGCAAAACTTTAAACATTTAAATAAAATTGCATAAAAATGTTTTTTCTTGCAATAAATAATCTATGTAAATTAAATGAATATATAACAAAACATAATAAATACTAAACAATTAATGAGAGGGAATAGAATAAAAAATTTATCTGTCCCAGCCAGGACTCGAACCTGGATCTCCTGCTTGCCAGGCCAGAATGTTTCCGTTACACCACCGGGACGAGCTAGATAACTTATTAAATTTCCACCCCACAACCGAGAGCCTAACCCACGAGAAAGACGAATACATCGCCTTAAGCTTGAAGGAGCTGACAGTGGTGTAACGGAAACATTCCGGTCTGGCAAGCAGGAGATCCAGGTTCGAGTCCTGGGTGGGACAGATAGATTTTTTTATTCTATTCCCTCTCATTAATTGTTTAAAATTTATGTGGGATAATAAACCACAACCAAATAAATATTCATAATAAATACTATTTAAAAACATGTTAACTACATTAAATTTACAGCCTGCATAATTCTATTATTTACACCCACATAATATATCTACTATACACATACAAACATACTGATATGTAAAGTTGGATAAATATTATAAATGTTTAATAAATTAAGCCAATTTGAAAATGGAAAGTCATATATACATTAAATTACCTGAGATAAATTCCCTCTAATCAGTTTTAGAAAATGAAGAGCATGTTATATATTTGGACAGCACAGTGGTGTCAGACCACATGGTTCAGATCACATAACTGCTCTGACATAGTTTGGCTTAATATAAACAAAAAAAAAGGTATTACTGATATTGCAGTTCTAGAACAACAATATAGCTATAACACGTACAGAAAATACTGCAACCTCTTGCATAAAAATTGTCCCTATTATAATTTCAGCCCACAATGTGATACCTCTTACATTAGCTGGCAGTCTTGAAGAACTAGGCATTAATAATAGGCTAATATACCAGCTACAAGAGACAATATTATTATTATGGGCATTCTGGACTTGGCAATAACTGACAAGAATTCAGTAAAAAAGATTAAAATCTGAAAAAAAAAACTTTCTCTAATTTATTTGTTTCCACAAAATAACTTGAAATTAATTATACAAATTAGTATTATTGTGAATATTAGCTTTATCTTACTTAAAAAAATTTTAAAAATTATTATCATTTATTTTTTCAGAAGGTATGTTCTTTATAAGAATTCAGCAAAGCTATCAATGCAGTAAATGTAAAGAAAAAATCCTGTCAGTATTAGGAAGAAAAGTCAGTTCTTACTACACATTAATATATGTTAAAATATGTAATTTGTATCAAATTATATTATTTCAGCAATTATGTGAACAAAATAAAATTTATAAGCTATTTTTCTGTTTATTTTAATTGATTTATTATTTATTTGAATCTTCATATGATGTAACCATAAAAGGTTCAAAAGTCTAAGATTTTAAAGAATTACTAAAAACATTTTTAACTTTGTTGAGGAAGCTCTTCCGATGGAACTTATACCAACTTTATATTTGTTATTCTCTATTTTGTCAAATAGATAAGTTTAGCAGATTTTTTCTTGGATAATCAAGCCTGTTTGGTATCGCAACACAGCTTTTGGAAAATATTTTAAATTCTTCAATTTTGTTGTATATAATCATTATTTGTGTATGAAAGTATATTTATATAAAATAATGGAATGGATTTACCTGAACTTAAAACCTTAACTATTGGCATTAAATAATTTCTTTGTAAATGATTGGCCTTAGTTGGTCCTGTATGGCAGAATTTTTTTTTATATTGAATTCTTCATTTATCAATTATTTTTAGAGGTCTCTAAATTTTATTTTAAGGGAAAATAAAGGAACTATGTCTTTTAATGGTAATCTCTATTTTGGGTTGAACCATTGTAAAAAATTAGATGTTAGCTTTTCTTTATTTTTGTTTCTAAACCACTGAAATGATTAGACAGCAATCTTAAAAATGTGTCTTATAGATTTAACAGACAACAAAAGTCATATGACCAATCCTCTTAATTTTGTAGTGAAAGTGTATATTCAACAGTGGTTAATGGCAAAATATATCTGAAGATTTACATTATATTCAGAATGAGAATTAACCTTGAAGTAAAAATAAATTGTGCATCTATGAATGTGTGTGTATGTGTAGAACTTACATTTCATCTCATATTATATCTAGAAAAATTTGTTTCATTATGTTCAGGGAGAATGCTAAAGAATACTATGAAAAATCAGGAAATATTGAGAAAACGGTGAAATGCTATCAATTACTTGAAGACTATGATTCTCTTCAAAAGTTGGTGGCTCAGCTCCCTGAAAAGCATGCACTTCTAAAGGAAATATCTGAAATATTTGTATCTGTAGGAATGTGCTCACAAGCTGTAATGACCTATGTAAAGGTAAGATCATTTTTCTTACATTTGTTTAATTTTTCTGAGTGTTCAAATATAATTGAATTTATTTAGATTGGGTAAATATTATTTTGATGCTATCAAAGTCACTTAGGCTTTACTTTAGACTTTATTTGAATTTATTTATATTTACAGCAGTTTAAATAAAGTTTATTTCAAAATTATACTGTATATGAAACTATTTTATAAGTGGCTTTATTTTTAAGTTTTTTACAGCTAAGGTCTGTTATGCTAAGGCATCTCTAACAAATTCTTACATCTTGCCAAAATTGCTCTCCTAAAAGTCTTTAAAGCAGAGAAAATTTCTGAAAGATGTATAAACAAATAAAAATTAATTTTTTTTTATTGGAATACCTGATAATCATTTGGCCTTACGATAAAATTGAATATGACCATCTGTATTATTGCATTGATAAATCTATTTAATTGTTTTTATAATTTCATATAATGGTTACGATACTAAGCCCCACCTTAGGGATTTCAGGAATTCAGGAAAAATCAAATAAATTTATAAATATTAATTCCAATATATTAATAAATTGGTTTTTAATTCCACGTAAATTTAAATTAATTAATGTAAGGGAATAGAATAAAAAATCTATCTGTCCCAGCCAGGGCTCGAACCTGGATCTCCTGCTATCCGGGCCAGTGCATTTTCCATTTATGCTACGAGACAAGTCTGATAAGTTATTAAATTCCCTGCACTAGTTTCGAGAGTCTAACCTATGAGAAAGACGAATACATCGTCTTATGCTCGAAGGAGCTGACATTATTGAGCTATTTATCGACTCTCGTTATTTTCTTTTTATTTTCATTTATAAATATTAATTTTATTTGTGGTTTTTATTCCTACATAAATTTAAATCATTTAATGCAAGGGAATAGAATATTTACTGTGACCCTGTAATATAAATGTCTGCTATCTTCCACCATAAATACTTAATCTCATTCATTTAATTATGTTGTATTCTTTAAGCGATTATCAAGATATTTCTCTTCTTTCGTAGTAATACATATTTATATTAGTTAATCTCTCAATTAACCAATAATATTGGCCACATATGGAAAGAAGTAGAAAACCCTGTTGCCGTCATGTTTTCCAGAATAAGAAAAGTTTTTTCATTAAATTTTGAGCCTACTATTCATGTAGGGTCTGGCTTCAGCCATTTTATGGTATGACCTATTGCTTAACAATCTTCGGCATAGGTTGGTGTGAATATATCTCTTTCTCAAAAATATATGAATAGGCTCTCAGATTATAGAGAGCTTATTCCATTTTTGGATCATCTGTTATGTCATTATCAATCAACTCAAGGTTGACAATTCAAACCTGAAATATTTATATATGTATGTACCATAAGACTGTGATATGTACAACTGTTATCTGTGAAATAATGTAGAGCTATGTTTTAGTGCATAAAAACAAGCTTTTCCAAGGATACTCAGACAGTTGATATAGTGCAATTACTCTAGGGAACACATTTTATGTTGAGTTAGATCTGACACTGTTTTTTCACTAATTCTTGGCGTCTGAATCTGAGAATAACCTCAGATTTTGTCTGCCACGTCAATTTTTTAAACTACAGGATATCTTCAGAAATAATAAAAATCATATATTTAAAAAAAAACATAAAGTAAAAAGGTACCAAATATACAGTTTACAAAACAATTAATGTAAGTTAAATCGAGTTCATATACACTAGGGGACAAAAAAACCGGCGCACCTGAAATTTTACCTGAAAAATGCAGATTAAATAATTATTTTTGTTTGCGGTGTAATAACTGGCACGACAGATCAAATGGGAGTACGATTCCTTATGTTTTGACAACAAATGTCTTAATCCTCTCTAGGATTAATGATATAAACTGAAAGATGGACTTTATCTCTCCTTTCTTTCTTAAAGGAAAAATTCATAATTTTTAATTCAGTTTGTCTCCAGAAACACATTGATTGGCGTTTCTTCTTTCCTTTCTTTCTTAAAGAGAAAATTCATAATTTTAAAACATTAAAAATGGTTTTGACGACAGAGGTTGTTGCGCGAATTATGGCGTGGATCGAAGACGGCCGAAGCCAACGATATGCGGCCAGAGTTCATGGACTGCCTGAAACAACAGTTCGCCGGGCAGTTCAGAGGTTTCGCGAAACTGGTAGCTATGCCAGGAGACCGGGATCAGGCCGTCCAAGAGCGACTTTCCCAGCTGATGATCGCTTCATTGCTCTCCAGGCCCTCAGAAATCGCTTTCAATCAAATGTAAGTGTGCGAACAGTAAGGAGGAGGCTTGCAGAGCTCGATATCCACTCCAGAGTCCCCGCATCCGGCCCTCTGCTCACCGCAGCGCACCGAACAGCTCGCCTCAACTTCTGTCGAGAACATTCCGCCTGGACAGAAGATGATTGGGCCTCTGTTCTCTTTTCTGACGAGTCCAGGTTTAACCTGTACGGTGCAGATGGCCGAGTTCGAGTGTGGAGAAGATTAGGCGAGCGATATGCACAGTGCAACATTAGGGGAAGAGTGCAGTTTGGAGGGGGCTCGGTGATGGTTTGGGGTGGAATTTGTTTAGAGGCTAAGACAGACCTCTATGTGTTCCGAAGGCCAACGCTTAATGCACATACGTATGTGACTGACATTCTGGAGGAATATGTGGTACCGTTTGCCACGTTTATCGGACCCAATTTCCTTTTTATGCATGATAATGCACGGCCACACGTCGCACACGTTGTAAGGGACTACCTGGATGAGGTAGGCGTCCGCACTTTGGAGTGGCCAGCTCGCAGCCCTGACCTCAACCCTATCGAACACCTTTGGGACCAGCTTGGAACGTCCATTCGGCGACTACAGAACCCACCAAGTGACCTCCAAGAGCTAAGGGCGGCTCTGGTACGTGAATGGGATCAGATACCTCAAAATCGTGTAGCCAACCTGATTCGCAGTATGCCTAGAAGAACCCGGGATGTTATTCAAGCAAGGGGAGGCAACACTCGGTACTAATGACTCACATTTCTTAATAATAGAGTGTTATTTTTTTCTAAAAGTGACCATTTTTCTTTTCTTTTTCAATAAAGATTTTTTACCCACTCATGTTGTGTTTTTTACCCTTTATTCTTGGTATACAACAAACAGAATATATCACAATAAATAAAGGTGAGCAAATTGTGACCTTTGACCTGTTATAAAAATGCTTTATATGCATTTTTCAGGTAAAATTCCAGGTGCGCCGGTTTTTTTGTCCCCCAGTTTATATAAAATTGTTTAATTAATAAACAGTACTTAAAAATTAAGATAAAAATTTGCGTTTGTAGCTTTTTCTGGAGTGTTTAGTTTGTGTACATTCACGCTTGATGCTCCAACAATAGTCAGCCATCATATGTATGCCCCATCTACCTTGATACCTTGCTTCCATGACCCTCAAATCTTAATGGAAATGTTCACCCTGCTCATCACTCACTGCACCAAGATTGTTCGGGAAATTAGCAAGGTGGCTGTGTAAAAAATGCAATTTAATGCTAATGTTGCAACCTAGCTTTTGGAAGCTTTCCAAGAGTTGCTGGACAATTTCCAAATAATTTAATGCTTGTGTATGTCCAAGAAGGTCTTAAACAATGTTTTTGAATAACAACCTAGCATTCATTTCAATTTCTGACATTGTTATCACGAAATGTTCGTCTGCAAGAAGCAGTCAAATCTGTGAACCATCAAAAACACCGGTATTTATCTTTTTAAATGACAGGCTAGGAAATTTCGACACCAGATACTTGAAACAGTCTCCTTCAGTTGGCAAAGCTTTAACGAATTGCTTTAAGAGACCCAATTTATATGGAGAGGTACAAATATAATGTTCTTTCTGTCGACAAGTGGCTGATGCATGATGTTTGCATGTGGGTCTCAGGTCCGATCTTGGCATCCAATTCGACTGCGCCCAATGTTGCTCACCAGCTTCGCTGTCTCACTTACACAAAAAGCAGGGATACTTTGTATATCCGCATTGTTGACCAAGTAGGAAGCAGACCATTTTAAGGTGAACACAAATGATCCATTAGTGCATGGTATCAATGGTATTGCAACAGATCAATGACTTTCTTTATGGTGTCATATTCTTCACACAAACAAACTGAATGGCCAATTGGAACTGAACCAAATTAATTTCCATTGTGGAGGAGAACACACTTCAAGCTGCGCTTTGAGCTATCTATAAACAGTCGCCAGTCAGTTGCGTTATAGTTTGAAATTCTCAATTCTTCCACTAAACCACTTACATTATGGCAAAACACAAATCCACCATCATATTAAAGTAATGCAGAAATGCTCTTTCTCTTGTTTGAAAATAGGATACTTTGGCTCCCTTTTCAAGCAAGTTTTTCTCATTGAGTCATGATGCTACGAGCTTGAAGCTTTTTTAGATTGTCCCAAATCTTGTACCAAATCATTTAGCTTTTGTTGTTCGAATCCCTTATGAAGGGAGTCATCTTCAATGTCGAAATCTTCATCATTGGACTCACTTTCATCTGCACCATATCTGTATTCCCCTTCTTCCAAAGAGGGACTTTGGCTGAATGGGGTACTGGGCCTAAAGCTGACAGTAAAGTAGGATACTCTTGCATTTGTTTTTCTTGTTATATCACGATGTTTTCACTTTACAAAAGTAACAATCACTTGAATGATTTTTGGGCTCGCGCCAAATTATAGGTATACCAAATGGAAGCTTACCATGTGTTCCCTTGGTCCACATCCGTAAACCCTCAACACACTGTTTACACACTTTATGAGGTGTCTATGCTTTATCTTGATCACCAAGTTTCACTTTGTACGCTTGTAAAATAGGCAAAATATGCTTGTCTGACAAATGTGCTGATGTGTGTCCTTTGACTGGGAATGGTAAAACTGCCACATATATTTAAAAACGAATCAGGGCTGTTTTTGCACTTTCGACGTCTAAGAGCAGAGGTAGCCAGAGGAAACATTTCAATTCAAACACACTATCTAGCTCTGTACACTTCCATAACGAAGTACTAAATACTGCTTACTGACACACAACGTTTCACCACATTATATTTATGAAAGGCGTAACTAAACAGGCAAGTTTAGGCCAGCATACGCCCCACCCACATAGAAACCAAATGTGACGTGATAGAAGAAAACTAAAAACAGTTTTGAAACCAGCATGCCTAATTCTATAGAAAACAACTAAAAAATCTAACTCAACAGAAATTGAGTTTCAAAAGGAGAGTTTTTTTTACCGTAGATATTATTCTTAGATGATTTTAGTTGGGGTTCAGTCAAGGTAGATCCAAAAAACACAAATTTTAAAAATGTACTTTTTAATAAAAGATTATCTGCCAACGTTTCGGCTTACTGAACTTAGGGACAGGACGTCCTCTCTCATCTTCATGATAGCCCTGAAGATGGCTTACAATGTAAGCCAAAACGTTGGCAGATAATCCTTTATTAAAAAATACATTTTCTTTGTGTTCTTTGGATCTACCTTGACCGAACCCCAACTAAAGTAATCTAAGAATTGAGTTTCAAATTGTTCCCGTGTTATATAATTCATCAAAGCTTCATGAAAATTTCTTTGAATTTCAGCTATGACTCGAAAAATTCTTTCTTTAGTATGCTCTTGTACACTAAATTTATATTAAATTTAATTCTATTTACATTTTTGTTTTATTATTGCCAATGTTTTGACTTTTAAGTCATCATGAGGGCCATAATGATGTATGAAGAGATCTTCGAGGGAGTTCTACACTCTGAGATGTGATCATAAACCTCCCTTGGAGACCTCTCCGTACATTATTTGTATTCTTTTTTCTTATTGTTTATCTTAAAGAACCTTTAAAAAAAAAAAAAAAAAAAAAAAAACAAGAAATAAAAACAATGAGCTATATTTTGCCCCATACAGTTTTACAGACATACAGCTTACCTATACAGTTTTCTTTTTATTGTATATTCTGCTGATACTTTTAATGAAAAATATTGAATTATTGGTAGTTATATTTTCTTCTTTAAATAATTTTAGTAAAAAAAAAATTGTAATGGAGTGATGTTTAAGATGAATATAGTTAACATTAATTGTTCTTGTTATAGCTTTTTTAAACATAATTTAAAAATTAAAAAAATTGTTTTATATTATTTTTAAAGTACTGCTTACTTTTCTTGTAACTTTTATAATGGAATTGGAATTCATTATTATTTATTGCTACTTACTGTAACAACAGAATCTGTTAAGCTGCTACAATCAGATTTATTGTGGATTACAATCTTATAGTGCTAAAGGAAAAACTAAAAAGAAAACTGCCCTTGCAAAAGAAATGGTCACCATCTCTAGTCTAACTTGTTTGATCAATATTATATTTCATATCTTCATAGTCTTGTATATAGTAACTTTCTTATTTGTTAATTGGCACCAATTAGTAATATTTTGGACTGTATTTAATTTTTTTTTTAAATTAAGTAAATGTATTTTATAATTGTTTATTCAATATAATTATATTTACAAATATTATTATTCTA
>KZ807900.1:173837-198301 GCA_000696205.2 Oncopeltus fasciatus | reverse complement strand
AAGAAGAATATAACGAGGTTTTTCTAATTGCATAGACGTTTTCACAGGCCATACTTGTCTCTGAGCAGCTGGTAGTAATGGATATTCATACAAGTCCCAAAACTTCTAAAGGAAAGAGATATTATTTTACCCGCTTTTAAATGTCTCAGCAATGACAAACGTCTATATTCATTCACAGTAATATACGGTAATTTCCAATAAAGTTTACTTAGCTCAATTGTCCCCATTCCATCATCTTCTTGTACTCTTATTAAACAATTTTCATTCCTTCTAGATCTAATTAAAATCAATTCTTGTTTAACATTTATTATTACTTTTAAGTAATCCTCTGCAAACCCCAAGAGATGCGCGATAGTGGTATACAAGAACTGAAGAATCCTGTAGGAGATACTATATTTAAATGATCATCCCAGGTCCAGCCCATCCACTAAAGATTTTTAGATTTTAGCGAAACTGAACCCTTCATAGTAGTGGCAACACCGGGGTTACGAACCCTATCTAATTCAACCCCACACAACTCGTATCTTATTTCATCGAATAAGAAACATAAAGCGTTATTTAATAATTTAATATTTGTAGGAGATGCAGTCCCGTCTTCTTTCAATAGTCGACCTTCGAGGTACAAATAACTCTGACTCGGAAGAGTATAATTATCTTGATGTTGAACAGCAATTCTGATTTCATCTCCTGGCAATAATTTTGTAGTAGAATATGGGAAGTGGGAATGATATTCAACTCCTTCGATTGAATCATCGAAAATGGTTGATGATCTACTTCGGTAATGTCCATTTTGTAGATGCAATTTTATATCCTGCCAATTTGAGAAATTGAATATTCTCCGGTGAAAGAAGTGTTACTCCTTTAACCTTTTTGTGGGAAATAAATGTTTTTGGAGGAATACATAGCTTATATACTTTTTTAAATATCAACCCCATACTTCTATGTCCAGATAGAAACTGATGATGGATAATGGATCACTCGTCTTTTATAAGATTAAGTAGATAAAGTATACATAGTTCACCACTCCATGTAGGAAGAAGAGTCCTAGGAATGATTGAAATTCTACACCCTTTCAAGTAGGAGACTAGTTCTGGTGGGGGTCCTCTATTACCGAGACTGTCAAAGTATTTTACCAATAGTCCATTTTTTATGTAACAAACCCAGTGAGTGCCAGATCCATTTGAAGAATCTAAATTCATAATAGCACATTCTNTTGCGGAACATTTTGTTAACCATTTTGCAGAAATTTCTAATTATACTATTAGTCAAGAAAGGTCTACAGAAACAATAGTCTTTGATGAAACTATGCCTAGAGAGAACCTACACCAAAATGACTACAACTTTCGCTTTACTCCATGGGAACTACAATCAGCAATAGATGATTTAAAATCTTTCACTACAGGACAAGATGAAGTTCACAATCTTAGGATAAAAAATCTTCCAACAGCTGCAAAAAAATCATTGTTAAAATTATACAATAAAATCTAGGAAACTTCATCATATCCTCAAGCTTGGCGAGAGTCAATTACCATTCCCGTTTTAAAACCAGGAAAAAACAAGTATGATATGAATAGCTACAGACCGATTTCCTTGACAAGTTGCCTTTCAAAATTAGTGGAAAAAATGATTAACAAACGCCTAATGTGGACAATTGAAAAATACAATTTGCTATCTCCCATTCAAAGTGGTTTCAGAAAAGGTGGATCCACTACTGATCAATTAGCCACAATGGAAACTAAAATACTAAACACCTTCATCGGAAGAAAAGAAGCCGTTGGGATATTATTTGATATCGAAAAGGTGTATGACACAGTAGACAGAAATCTAATCTTAAGGACACTGTTCAAATGGATCGCTAGCGAATTTTATAAAAATCTTTCTCATGAGAAGGTATATCAGAGTAAGAGTTGGAGAATCAACTTCTGAACGCAGAGAAATCAATAATGGTATTCCACAAGGAAGTGTACTAAGCTGTACGTTGTTCGCGATCGCAATAAACTCAGTAGCTGAGATTATACCCAAATCAATTTAGGCGTTCCTTTATGAGAGGAAAGATAAGGTTAGATGACTTAACCATAGTCCTAAGTTTTCAAAATCAAGAATGGATGCGACGAATTATGCAAAATGTGCTGAACAAACTACAGGACTGGTCAGAGAAGAATAATCTCCGTTTTTCTTCAGAGAAGACCAAATGTTTGATGTTCTCACGTAAACGACGCCCAAGTGACTACCCAGAGTTCATAATGAATGGCCATGTACTCGGGTTTAAAGATGAGGTCAAATTCCTGGGCTTAAACGACTCAATCTAATGAAAGTTCTTGCCAAGACTTCCTGGGGAGCTGATCGAAAGACTATGATAATGCTGTACAATAGCCTTATTCCAGCAAAGTTAGATTATGGTAGTCCAATATATATATATATTGGATATATATATCCAATCCTTCTATGCAATCTTCTTCTATGCAATCCTTCTATGCAATCCTTCTATGCAATCCTTCTATGCAATCCTTCTATGCAATCCTTCTATGCAATCCTTCTATGCAATCCTTCTATGCAATCCTTCTATGCAATCCTTCTATGCAATCCTTCTATGCAATCCTTCTATGCAATCCTTCTATGCAATCCTTCTATGCAATCCTTCTATGCAATCCTTCTATGCAATCCTTCTATGCAATCCTTCTATGCAATCCTTCTATGCAATCCTTCTATGCAATCCTTCTATGCAATCCTTCTATGCAATCCTTCTATGCAATCCTTCTATGCAATCCTTCTATGCAATCCTTCTATGCAATCCTTCTATGCAATCCTTCTATGCAATCCTTCTATGCAATCCTTCTATGCAATCCTTCTATGCAATCCTTCTATGCAATCCTTCTATGCAATCCTTCTATGCAATCCTTCTATGCAATCCTTCTATGCAATCCTTCTATGCAATCCTTCTATGCAATCCTTCTATGCAATCCTTCTATGCAATCCTTCTATGCAATCCTTCTATGCAATCCTTCTATGCAATCCTTCTATGCAATCCTTCTATGCAATCCTTCTATGCAATCCTTCTATGCAATCCTTCTATGCAATCCTTCTATGCAATCCTTCTATGCAATCCTTCTATGCAATCCTTCTATGCAATCCTTCTATGCAATCCTTCTATGCAATCCTTCTATGCAATCCTTCTATGCAATCCTTCTATGCAATCCTTCTATGCAATCCTTCTATGCAATCCTTCTATGCAATCCTTCTATGCAATCCTTCTATGCAATCCTTCTATGCAATCCTTCTATGCAATCCTTCTATGCAATCCTTCTATGCAATCCTTCTATGCAATCCTTCTATGCAATCCTTCTATGCAATCCTTCTATGCAATCCTTCTATGCAATCCTTCTATGCAATCCTTCTATGCAATCCTTCTATGCAATCCTTCTATGCAATCCTTCTATGCAATCCTTCTATGCAATCCTTCTATGCAATCCTTCTATGCAATCCTTCTATGCAATCCTTCTATGCAATCCTTCTATGCAATCCTTCTATGCAATCCTTCTATGCAATCCTTCTATGCAATCCTTCTATGCAATCCTTCTATGCAATCCTTCTATGCAATCCTTCTATGCAATCCTTCTATGCAATCCTTCTATGCAATCCTTCTATGCAATCCTTCTATGCAATCCTTCTATGCAATCCTTCTATGCAATCCTTCTATGCAATCCTTCTATGCAATCCTTCTATGCAATCCTTCTATGCAATCCTTCTATGCAATCCTTCTATGCAATCCTTCTATGCAATCCTTCTATGCAATCCTTCTATGCAATCCTTCTATGCAATCCTTCTATGCAATCCTTCTATGCAATCCTTCTATGCAATCCTTCTATGCAATCCTTCTATGCAATCCTTCTATGCAATCCTTCTATGCAATCCTTCTATGCAATCCTTCTATGCAATCCTTCTATGCAATCCTTCTATGCAATCCTTCTATGCAATCCTTCTATGCAATCCTTCTATGCAATCCTTCTATGCAATCCTTCTATGCAATCCTTCTATGCAATCCTTCTATGCAATCCTTCTATGCAATCCTTCTATGCAATCCTTCTATGCAATCCTTCTATGCAATCCTTCTATGCAATCCTTCTATGCAATCCTTCTATGCAATCCTTCTATGCAATCCTTCTATGCAATCCTTCTATGCAATCCTTCTATGCAATCCTTCTATGCAATCCTTCTATGCAATCCTTCTATGCAATCCTTCTATGCAATCCTTCTATGCAATCCTTCTATGCAATCCTTCTATGCAATCCTTCTATGCAATCCTTCTATGCAATCCTTCTATGCAATCCTTCTATGCAATCCTTCTATGCAATCCTTCTATGCAATCCTTCTATGCAATCCTTCTATGCAATCCTTCTATGCAATCCTTCTATGCAATCCTTCTATGCAATCCTTCTATGCAATCCTTCTATGCAATCCTTCTATGCAATCCTTCTATGCAATCCTTCTATGCAATCCTTCTATGCAATCCTTCTATGCAATCCTTCTATGCAATCCTTCTATGCAATCCTTCTATGCAATCCTTCTATGCAATCCTTCTATGCAATCCTTCTATGCAATCCTTCTATGCAATCCTTCTATGCAATCCTTCTATGCAATCCTTCTATGCAATCCTTCTATGCAATCCTTCTATGCAATCCTTCTATGCAATCCTTCTATGCAATCCTTCTATGCAATCCTTCTATGCAATCCTTCTATGCAATCCTTCTATGCAATCCTTCTATGCAATCCTTCTATGCAATCCTTCTATGCAATCCTTCTATGCAATCCTTCTATGCAATCCTTCTATGCAATCCTTCTATGCAATCCTTCTATGCAATCCTTCTATGCAATCCTTCTATGCAATCCTTCTATGCAATCCTTCTATGCAATCCTTCTATGCAATCCTTCTATGCAATCCTTCTATGCAATCCTTCTATGCAATCCTTCTATGCAATCCTTCTATGCAATCCTTCTATGCAATCCTTCTATGCAATCCTTCTANGAATGCGCTTTTAATAATAGGCTTAAATCTTATTATATCCGATGTAACAGTTGTTCCGACCTAATATCATTTATGAACTTGTCTAAGAACCGAATCATTAATACTATTAAAGAGAACTTGGAATATCACAGCGCGTTAAAAGTTAATTTTATGATCGAGTGTACATTCATAAATAGTATTGGTGAAACAGATGATAGAGCGTTTAAAACAGTAAATGTACCAATATTCATAGAAACTGACTTGGAAATTTTTTTATTTAAATCATTCCATAAATGTTCTACTGAAATGGAAGAATCAACGACTATAAAAAGTAGATGGAGATCATTAGAAATCGATGGTTTACGCTTGCGAATTAACAAATATAACCCTCTGAGAGGTAGTACATGCATTCCCCTCCCTAACATATCGCGGATAAACATGCATGCATTAATGTAAAACACTTTGATGAAAAATGTTTCATGTACAGCATATTAGCTATATTTCCCCAAAGAAATGCTCAGCGAGTTACATCTTTCAGTAATTTAATGAATAAATACGACTTTTCGACCATATCATTTCTTACGCCTCTTAATGATATTTATAAATTTGGGAAGAAAAATAATATTTCTATAAATGTTTTCGAAACACATACAACCACGAACATATTAAGATAAAAACTTTGGTCATTCACTAAACTCTCTCTCTCTCTCTCTCTCTCTCNAGAGTATCTCTTTTTATGATCATTCGATACGTCTAATATTTCCTTGTAATTTGTAAGATCATCTTTCTCTATCAGATTACGAGCTGGATTTTTCATAAACAACAGTTCTGCCAATCCAGGTGTGATTTTATATGTTGTATTTTCTAGATCTAGCTAATCATCATTAATTGTAATAATACTATCACCAATAGTGAAGTGTTCGCCATTGAATTTAATTCCATAAATGTCATCAAATATATTGGTTTTGTTTTCTATGAAATTCTTTACGTAATTTGCAGAGATTTCTCCAACGTTATTGAGGAATTCATTAGCCTTCTTTCTAGGGTTGAAGCCTCCTGACAGATATCTTGAATTGGAGTACTGTTAGATGCAAAGAATTCGTCAGCTTTCAATTCCGCTGGTTTTTTTCATTTCGCTTTTTAATATTTGTTCTGGGGGTGTATATGGAGTACTTTGCGCGTATGGATGTGAACTAGATAATGAGTGAGGAGATGGTTCTTCCTTCGGGGTAAAAGAAGGTTTGTTATTACTAAACAAAGGCAATGGTAGCAGTGAACGACGCGAGAATTTTGGTGTAGAGCACTCAATATTTGGGTTTTGTGAAGTGCTAATATTGCAATAGTGAATATGCTAATTAACACATCCCTCGATTCCATACAAGTCCCTATCATAATTCATGTTAAGACATGTCCTGCCCAGAGATCAAAGGTCAAAGGTTAAAACGTAAATAAAAAAAGGTACAAAGTCCACAATTTGGGGAAATCTGCTCATTTATGTACCTATCCTTTACATCATTCGTTAGTTAATTAAAAATTACACACAAATACCACATTGGATCTATAAGACAGAAAAATATTTAAAAAATCTATACCTTCAACATTCTAAAGAAGTTCGCTCGTTGACGCACCCCTTGCGTCATAACAGTCCTTTTAGACGAAATATTTTAATTAACACATCCCTCGATTCCATACAAGTCCCTATCATAATTCATGTTAAGACATGTCCCTAAACAATGAGGGCCCCTCACCCTCCTAAAATGTAAAAATAAATAATTTAACCTTAAAATAATGCAACCACCTTAGAATATAACCGTCTAAGAACCGAATCATTAATACTATTAAAGAGAACTTGGAATATCACAGCGCGTTAATAGTTAATTTTATGATCGAGTGTACATTCATAAATAGTATTGGTGAAACAGATGATAGAGCGTTTAAAACAGTAAATGTGCCAATATTCATAGAAAATGACTTGGAAATTTTTTTATTTAAATCATTCCATAAATGTTCTACTGAAATGGAAGAATCAACGACTAAAAAAGTGGATGGAGTTTATTAGAAATCGATGGCTTACGCTTGCGAATTAACAAATATAACCCTCTGAGAGGTAGTACATGCATTCCCCTTCCTAAACAAGTCGCGGATAAACATGCATGCATTAATGTAAAAACATTGATGAAAAATGTTTCATGTACAGCATATTAGCTAGATTTCCCCAAAGAAAATCTCAGCGAGTAACATCTTACAGTAATTTAATGATTAAATACGACTTTTCGACCATATCATTTCTTACGCCTCTTAATGATATTTATAAATTTGGGAAGAAAAATAATATTTCTATAAATGTTTTCGAAATTGAAAATAATGGATTAATAAATCCCTAAAAATTGCCGATAAAGAATTAGCTGATCACCGCGATTTACTCTTATTAGAAGATAATCATAAAAAACATTGTGTATTCATAAAAAAATTTGAAAGACTTGTAGGATGTTAGGTTACTAAACATAAACATAAATGCTCATTTTGTAAACGGTGTTTTTCACATTTCGATGATCGGTATGGGATAAATTCTAATATTAAACTCGAAAATCATTAAAGGCTGTGTTCACAGAATAAGGTTGCAAGAATCGAAATGCCAATCATAAATAATATAGTTAAATTTCAGAATATTAAAAAGTTCCTTTTGTCATATATGCTGATTTTGAAAGTATCTTAGTGCCACAACAGTCATGCCAACCTAATCCCTCATACAGTTACACTATAAAGTATCAAACCCATGAACCAATGAGCTATGCAATATATGTTAAATCTTCCGAAGAAAATATCGAAAGTTCACTACCAAAGAAGCCTATGCTCTATAGAGGGCCGGATGCAGCTAAACATTTTATGATTCAATTAAAATAAATTGCCAAAGAAATTTCTGAAATATATAATTCGAAAAAACCAATGGAGAATCTCTCGAAGGAACAACGGAGATTTTACCATTTTTCGGAAGTTTGTGACTTATGCGGAGAAAAATTTACCGAAACCGATTGGAAAGTACGCGATCACTGCCATTTAACAGGCAAATACAGAGGACCAGCACATAATAGTTGCATAAAAGCTTCGGTTTATTGATACTTTCCGTTTCATGTCATCAAGTTTAGAAAAATTGGTTGAAAACTTACCCCGCTTTCCAGGAACAGTAAAATATTTCGGAGAAGAATACAGTGCTTTGTCAACAAGGAGGGGAGTTTTTCCGTACGATTACATTGACGATTGGGCAAAACTAAAAGAAACTAGTCTTCCTAGTAAAGATAAATTTTATAGTTATCTTAATGAAAGTGAAATTAGCGATGATAATGAATATGCTCAAAAATTATGGAAGCATTTCAACATTCAGACCCTAGGGGAGTACAGCGATCTCTATCTCATGACCAATGTATTGCTGTTATCTGATGTATTCGAAGAATTTCGGGAAAGCAATCTTAACTCACATTTGGTTGACCCAGCCCATTATTTTACTTCTCCTGGACTTACATGGGATGCAATGTTAAAGTACACGAAAGTTTAGTTAGAATTACTTTTGGACTATGACCAAGTGTTGATGGTAGAATCCGGATTTAGAGGTGGGTATATGTCAAGTTTCGCATAGATTTGGCGAAGCAAATAATAAATACCAAGCGGGATTCGATGAAAATAAACCGTCACAGTTCATTACGTATGACGCAGACAATCAGTATGGTTGGGCTAAGTGTCACTCATTACCCTACGGAGGATTCGAGTGGGTGCCTCCTGAAAGCATCAATTTGTCCCAAACCAAAGAAGATGATCCATTCGGTTATATACTAGAAGTAGATATCGAATACCCCGAATATCTCCATGAGACGCACAGTGATTTTCCGTTCCTTCCCGACTCTATTGAATCTCCAGTAACATCCCATAAGACATGGTTGGGACATATGGGATATTGCTTGCTGTCCCTTCAAAGACCTTACTCTGGTAGGCTGACAAAACAAACGCTGTTCCCAGTGATTGGGTTCCCCCGCCAAGAAGGGAGGTCTCTTGACTAGGGCAGATGTATGGCAGGAGTCCGTCAAGGCAAGTCAGTAGTATTCTTCGGCACACAGAAGCTACTCCACGATCACCTCTCCCATAAACTTTGTAAGTGAAAATTCTATATCTCATTCTAACTACTCTAAATCTATAAGATCTAACTCATTATCTTTTGGTATTAATTCTTTAATTTGATTTAACATAAGACTTTTGATCCCCTGTGAGTACTAACTCTTTGGACGTGATCTTAAGCAGATAAATCAATTTAGAGGACGTTCAACGTTGGGTTAATTGTACTGATTAATTCACGTTAATGGAGAAATTATTTTGTTTAAATCTTTCTTCTTGAACTATCCTCACCTTTCACTATAATAGGATTGGGAAGGGCCTTTATTCCTTCACCCTGGTGGCAGTATTTAACGTTGAGTTTGACTCCTATGTGACTGTCCTAATACGACAGTACNCCAAAAAAATTTAAAAATGAGAAAATCCAAAAAAATTTAAAAAATGATAAAATCCAAAAAAAAAAAATAGAAGTTTTATAAAGAAGAATTCTTTAGTTATTTTTTTAGACAAAAAAATTATTTTAAGAAGATATTTTTTATTTTGTATGAATGAATGTTGTAGAGGTATGTGTTGAGGTATAAGGGAGAACCTAAATTCCTCTATTGTGGTCACTGGGGAGGCTATGATTGCCCCTAAATCATGAATGAATGGTCACTGGCGAGGCTCTGAACGCCCGTAAACCATGATTAAAGGTCACTGGTGAGGCTATGAACGCCTGTAAACCTATATGTGATAGAGGAATAGGTGAACCATAATACCTAATACTAAGGTCACTGGCGAGGCTATGAACGCCCGTAAACCATGATTAAAGGTCACTGACGAGGCTGTGAACGCCCGTAAACCTTTGTGTGGATGGGTTCGTTTGCTTCACGATGCCAGAAATGTGCTTCATGACGCCTACGAGCTTACCCCCTCGATGCATCTCCACCTTGATTTGGCGAAGGGGCTTTGAACTAGAGAGATGCTTGATGTTGAGATCAGTTGAAAAAGCATATCTACATTCTAGTCTAGAGGTCATCAGATAAGCAAATAACATTTGGGACTAGCCCCCTCGTATGGTAGGTTACTTCATGGTTACAAGGAAATTCGTCTGTGTAGGTTTTAGTTGCTATAAAAAAATGATAAAATATTTACTTACCTGTAGGAAATTCGCTGAAATCTTTAGGTACCCCCTGCGAGGTATGTCGCTCCTATGACGTCACAAGCAATGAGGATAGAAATTCGCTAGAGGGTGTGGGGTCATAGGTCAAATAGGTCTAAAAGACATAATAATAGGGGGATTAGCTTCGTGGGGGATTAAGATTTATTTAAATAAAATAATAGGGACAAAGGTCAACTGATAAGCCAATAACAGTGGAAGGGATTAGCCTAAATTCGCTAAAATCTTTAGGGGCCCCCCTGCGGGGTAGGACCTCATATGACGTCGTTGAGGAAGGAAATTCGCTAAGATCGCTGAGACTCCCTGCGATGAGGTAGAGGTAAGACCCGAGCGCTGATCCAAAGAGGTAGGCTTAGAGGTTTGAAGTTTTGGCGGGAAACCATGGTGTCCACAATTTTCCTCATTTGCGTGAGCCAGAAGCGGCCTTTTCACCCTACTAGTCGTGTTTCTGACAGTAAAACTACTGCTACGTTTTTGTTGTGGAGTACTAGTTTGAGTTCATCAGTATACGTCCGGATGCCGTTAACATTCCATAGGAGGATAGAGAAGGAATTCTTGGTTTGGGGAATCATAGTGTGGGAGTTGGTAGGGTCATTTTGGTTGGTCAGAGTGGATATGAGTGGGGTGATAAAGGAGTTAAGTTGTGAGAAGAAGGAGTGAAATAAGGTGTAGGGATCATTAGATGAATGCGGAGTCGGGACGTTAGAAATAGCGGGTCGCTCCCTCCAGGGTGGGGGATGCGGTTGTGGTTGTGGCTCGTCTTGTCTGCCATGATCCTGAGTTTGTTTGCGTCATTCGAGCGTAGGACAGTTCTGGCTCGACAACTCTGGAGGGCGGAGGCACTACTTTCCGAACCTGAGCTGCAGTCTGTGGTTGTCGAGTAGGCAGGGTCCGCTGTTTCAGCACCTTGTACACCTGATAGTTATTGGATTATTTTTTTATAGGTGTCTAGCCCTTCAGGGATTATTTTGGTATCTTGCTGCCTGTTGATACACGAATATCTGCCAGGCCCCACTCGCTCGTTCAACTGGGAGCACATCAGTCTGAAGTCGTTTAGATTTCTAACAAATATTGGCAGTGGTCGAATTACTCGAGGGACTGCTGAATCTGCTTCCATATTTTCGCCTTCCACGTCCTGAAGGGCTTGGAAGGGGTTATGAGTGGCAAAACGCGATTGTTCCTCTGACTGGGAATTCTGCTCCGGAAGCTGGGATGGCGGGTGGCGCTGGTGGAGGGATGGGAGGTCACGCCCTGTGAGGTGCTGGGGTGGGTAGACATTGCGTTGTTTCGCTCTGTGGGAGTTCTGGTCGCTGACCGGTGTCTCCTCTTGTCTTTCGGAGGTGTCTTAGGCCCTCCTCTTCTCTTTCCTTTACCTCCGCTGGATATGACTTGATGGTAATAATTACCTCCCAACATAAAGCGGTAATAGAGGAAGGAAAAAAAAAACTACCTATCCTCGAACCCGGACGTGGAGCTAGAGAGCCCTGTACAGAGACAGTGGCCTTAGTGAGGGAGGGGACAGATAAGACAGACAAGTCTGAGCCTTGCCTGCCCGCTTGGGGCTGGCTATTGAATAAAACCTTTGTTTTAACTCACTGAATTGTGGGTGATGTCGGCGACGTAACTCTGCCAAACTTCATACACTTGTTGAGCGCACTTAGTTCTCGTTGTCTATTCATTTTCAGGGCATAACACTGCCTACAACCTATAAGTAGTATTTGATAACAGGGAGCTACACAAACATGGTGTTCACTGACCGGGACTCACCGGTACTCTCATTCTTAAAAAATGTGCATTTTTTAATTATCTGGAAACGTTTTGGCTTACATAAGCCGACTTAATAGCCACTTTTAGGGCTGTTGAAATATAATGTCATAAAAAAACCTAAAAAAAAAAAAAATGATTTACATTATTATCTATAGATTGCCATGACTAAAAGTAATGTGATAACAACTGTGTAGGAAATTAATTCACTGCACCTACCTATCATGAAAGCGAGAGGACACGTCTTGTGACCAGGATACCGTATTCATGACTGAGAGGTAAGGTTTTGAAATTTGGGAGATATTTATGAGATGGACAACTTGGGTGATGGGAGGGTGGGGGTAAGAGGCGGTAAGTACAAAGGGAGAGCGGCCTCCATCAAAGGGGGCAATACAAAGAAAAAGGTAGGTCATTATTGCGGATAAGTAGCTTTAAGGAACTAGGAGACATGTTTGACAGGTTTAATTTGAAGGAGGGCTAATGGTTTTTAGAATGTTGAAAATTTTTGAATAAGTTAAAGAAATTTGTTCAATGACAGTTCAGTCGTTAACTGGATTGTGTTGTATGTTAATGTGAACGGTTTCAGATAAAAGGCGTTTGTATTGATAGGGTTCAGTGGAAAGAATGGTTATGCTCTCAAAGTCGAATGTATGTCCTTAATGAATGACGTGTTCTGTGAGTGGAGTTTTTATTATTTTTTTCTTGATGTCGTTTTTGTGATTGTTGATTCTGCGAAAAATACGATTTTTCGTTTGCCCAATGTAAGAAACATGACAATTAGAAGTGAAAGAAAGAATTTCCGACTAATGGAATTTCAACAGCCCTGACGATGGCTTACAATTTAAGCCGAAACATTGGATGATAATTAAAAATACCTATTTAAATTGTATTTTTTTTTTTATCTACCTGACAAAATAACACCTACTAATAATCATTCCTTTTATATATTTATGGGACCGCAAAACTAATAAAAATGCTGAAAACTGATTTTAATTTTTTTCCGATCGCTTTATATTCTCCACCTATAGTATAGGGTGGATAAGGAAAATAATAAATAATAATAAGAATTTTTCAAGTAATTTTAAATTCATCAGCAGGGCGTTGCTTTGCGTGCTCTGACGTCTCTGAAATATGTTGAATTAGAATTATTCTACTTTGGTGATGATAAGAATCGCACAGCTCATATTTTACTTTATTTTTCTAGATTAAATGTATTAATTATTATACTATTCATAAATAATAGAAACTACTTTTGTTAGAAACACACTTCTAGTTTAATGTAGAATTATCTGTTTTTTAAGTATTTGTTTAAATTATTCAACCATAACATCAATGAAATGGAGACTCAGAATTTTAGCATTATATTATTTGTGATAGCAGTAATGCAAAGTTATAAAATTAAACATTCAAATCCATAATTAATTAGTTATTACGAAACTCAACAGTTGAAGGGGGAGAAGAAATGTTTGTGATGAGAAAAAACAATTTTCAATATCGATGTTTGATTTGTGTCAATGGTGGGATTTGTTAAGCAGTGATAGGAGCCGAGTCCATAATTGTTTTTTTTTTCTTTAGTTGTCTGAGCCTTGTGGCATTATTTAATTCAAACTGTGTTAAATAGATATGTCGAAAAGGAGGATAGAATATATAGATCCGTACATTACGAAACAAAGGTAAATTCCTATGCTTAACCTATTTGTTTGAAACTGAATTCAGCTAGTGAATTCCTTCGAGACGCATTATTAGGACAATTTATTTATTTATTTACATACCATATATTAACTGAAGTCATTTAGTTCTATTTTAATTTCTAAATTTCGCTTAAATTATCTTAAATTTAGCGTTGTCTTGAATTTTAAAAGTTCAGTTTATTTTCTGTTTACATGTAAGTAGCAGAACCACAGCTCCTTCTACTAGTGTAATCCCTACAACTGCAGCCGCTCCGATAAACGCAATGAAGCCTGCTGCGAAAAATCCTTTCACCGGCCTTCCTTACACTAGAAGGTAAGATTAATTCATAATTGTGACATATCAATTATTTCTCGATTATTAGGTTACTTGGAAGCGATGTATTTGCAAATGATTCTTGTCATGAAAAGTGAAATTGATTTTAGCTGAAATGATTTGTTCTTTTGCTTTCTGGTAAGGATAGGTATACCAATTTCGGATATAGAGTAATAGGATATAGTGTTCATAATAATGCTTCATTTTTAAATTAACCTGTCTATATTGATAATTGTTTATATTATCTTTCAGTATTTAAGTTAGAAGCTGGAACAATTTAGATCATAGATTCATAATTGTATACTCTTAATTGATTTAGAATGTTTAATTGCCAGTATATATCTCTTGCTCTATTGATTATGAAGATCTGTGAAACCAACACTCAGTTTAATAGGGCAATGTTTTTTCCTCCTTAACCTTCTTCCTAATTCTTTATGGTCTAATGTTATTAAATATTTATTTTCAATTTTAGATAGGTGTGTACTATCATCCTTGGGCTGTAAGTTAATTTCTATTTATAATCAAATTGTTTTGATGTAGTTTATGAGATGAGCATCTCTCAAACAGCTGTTCTACTTATTCGATTGAACTACAAGGGAAGGGATCTCTCTCATGATTTCAATAATCCTATGAAAACATAAGTTCAAATCCCACCATGGCTTATTTTTTTCTTTGATTAGTTATGCATTCAATTTAGTAATCCAAATATTTACAAACTTTTCTATTTAGCTTAAGGAGTTTTATTTATTCTCATTTTGAGGTCAGAAATGATAATTAGTAAATTTTCTCATAATTACATGTGATATGACCAAAGTCCAGGTTAAACATTGAAGTTTTTAATATAATCTTGGCTCATCAAGTTCTTAACCTGATCAAATCCACCACTTATGTGGCCTAACAACATAGTTTTTTTTAAAAACGATTATTCAAAAATACATTTTCATGTTTAAAGCCTGCTTTAAAAAAATTATATTTACCTTACATATATGTATTCTTTGACAATAAATAAAGAATAAAAAATAACTGGATTGGATTGCTAATGAACCAGGTTGATATTTCCAAAAGTGGTACTTGGCAACACTCGTATTCTTTGTCTAGAGGAAAATTCCAAGGATTGAGGACTCAGTGGAAAAACTTGATCATGTGGAATGATGCTGAGTTTAAAAAATATATATTTTCATATACATTTGATTAGGAATATAACATAAGGTTTTAAAAGATTTATATTTAAACATTTACAGATATTTTATAAAATTAATGTGGACCTACGGACTAGAGATTTACAGAGCAGCTAGAAAATCAAATCTCAAATAGACCCAACAATATAAAATATTAAGACCAATTGCACAAGCCTCTAAATAAAGGGGTGCATACAAAACGACCATTTTGTCAAACTCAAGATTTCAAAGTACTGTAAATGTTTTAATCCTATTTAATACTTAACTGTATAAAATAAAAAAAAGCCTCATTTTAGTTATTATACATGAGAGTGTCCTACAGAATTATGTTCTGTAAATATATGAATATATTTCAATCAACTTTATATGAATCGGACCCCTTTTTAAGATTTGTAGTTTTTGATTGAATTTGAAATTGTGGATAAGTGTCTCATGAATGAAATATTGTTGAATACTGCTTTTCCACCAATTATTTTCTATAAATTTTTGTCATAAAACTAATTTAAAGATATTGATTAATATTCAATTTGACGTTCCTTTAAACCCTCTTTCTCACTTAACAATATCATCCAAAAATAAATTCATTTAACAGTTTACTACAGAAAAAGAATACACAACAATTTATTTCTTAACCTTATATATAAATGCTTCTATAGGTCACAGTAATAATTCTTCATGTAATTTTTAAATGCAAAACTAAAGATTAAAGCGATTGGACCAATAAGAATTGAACACACACATACATTTTTGAACTGACCACATCTTTAGCTTCTGAAAGTTGAATCAATATGGGATAAAATAAATGCTCAAAAGGCACTTCATTGTGCCAACTTAAATAGCTTAATGTCCTTATTGGATATTTGCTAAAAGCTTAATGCATATTGTATTGAACATATTAATTAAAGGTATTACATTTTGTAATAGAAGCATGAACAACATTATTCAGTTATTTTTTATTTATTTTTTTCCCCCATATCTTCAAATCAAATCTTAATTCATTTAGGGAATATAATAAAAAAAATGTTACCGACAAATACTTCAGCTGAAATATTCGCTCTACTTATGTGGAAGCAAGAACTAATAATTTTCATGGCCAGAATTGAAATATTATATAAATTGGAGGGTGTAGATTATAAAAAAAGTAAAAGGATAATAATATATATATATGTTTATTGATACNTATTTTTTTTTAATAGGTTTCATGAGTTCTTTAGGAAAAGAATTCAACTCCCAGTGTTTGAATACCAAAATGAATTTAGAAGCTTGTTGAATAAACATCAATGCATTGTTCTTGTTGGTGAGACAGGCTCTGGTAAAACTACTCAGATTCCACAATGGTAGGTATATTTAAGTTAATGGCTCCTAACTGATGCATATTTATCTTAGTTAGAACCTGTTATTTATTTTTTTATGTTTAAGGGATCTTCTTTAATCTTCTATTCTCTACATGATATTACTTATTTCTATATTTCTTTATCTCCAAATTTATTAAATTTTATTACATGTCAGTTGGTTTATTTCAAAAATATTATTTATCTGATAAACTTATTATCACTCGTGGAAGATATTATTGTACTCATCTTTATTATCTAAATCTAAAAGACTGGTATCGGCTGTTGTCATTATGGGCTGGTTAAGTAAACTTAAATTCCTTCCATTAATTAATTTAATTATAATGTCACTAATAAGTGGAATCATAAATTCATTTCAATAAATTTTACCAGCTTCAGCATTACTCAAATTGTCAAATGTTCATGGATTCACCATTGCTTAATCGTGGATATCATTCTCGAGATACTTTGAGTCTCTTCAATTGTTTCAAATATGTCAAATCTCAAGTGAGATTTAATTGTCACATTAGTTAGAAACCAAAAGTATCTTAAAAAACTTCAGATTGTCAAGTTCACAAAAGTGTGAAATTTTTTTAAATAATGTCACAGATAAATAAGTTAAGGCACAATTTTTTTTTTTTAAATGTTACTATTGCTGTTGACTTTGGTTTTGAAGTTGAACATACTGGAAATTGGCTTTAGTTTATTGGTTATAAATTGTGGGTAAATATAGTGTGAGCGCACATTTTAAGAGGAAGATCTGCTGTTGGCAGTTTTTTGTGTGGGAAGTATGTAATTTTTTTTTGTTTTGTTAAAAAGGGGTTTAATGTTCAAGTATTTTAGTTTAAGGTTAGTAAGAAGTCCATCTACTCTGTGTTTATGCATTTTAATTTTGTCTGTTAAACCTCGGAGGGTTGTGGGCTGTGGACATATATATATATATATTAATTATTTTTTAATGTATATATAGGTGCGTTGAATATTCTATGACTGTTGGCTCGAAAGGTGTTGCTTGTACCCAGCCAAGGAGGGTGGCAGCCATGTCGGTTGCTCAGAGGGTTTCTGAAGAGATGGATGTTTCTCTTGGTCAAGAAGTTGGCTACAGTATAAGGTTTGAAGATTGCTCATCAGCTAAAACAGTATTAAAGTAAGTAAATTCCACAGTTATTTTTTAATGATGCTTATCTCTTAAGTTATTTTAGTTTGTTACTTGGCATTTTTACTCCGTACTCCCCTTTTGTATATATAACGGTGAGTGCTTATGTTATTGTTGTTCTATTTCAATATTTTGGTTGGATTTTTTTGTCAGTCTTACAACTAGATGGGTAGCTTGGTTGTTTTTTGATATATCATTTTCTCATAGTTGTGATTTATTCTATTAGCAGTAGTAGGTTAAGCTTGAAGTAATAGTGAGTTTTACTTTAATCTGTGTTATTACCCAAGGTGGAATTTGAACCCATACCCCACAGAGACCCAAACAGATCGTCTTAGTTGCCCTGGTTCATGAGCGTTTTCCTTTACTTTTATTCTGTTATAGTTATTATTTGCATTAATAATTATATTATATTTTTATGCATTCTTGAAATAGTGCAAATTACAAGTTAATGCCCAATCTTTTATCTCAGTTCATCACCTTGGATTAATTCAATATTTTCATGACAACCTTGGCCTCCTTATAGTCGTATCTGAAACCTGGTTTAAACCTCACTCAGTCTCTCTTCCCTCCTATACCTTTCTTTGTCTTTATAACATTAAATGACAGCCAGGAGGACTATCCCCACCAAACATCCTAAAGACAAGCAATTCTTTAAAACTCTCAAAATCCTCATCAATTCCATACTCCATAGTTAGTATCCTCAAATTCTTCACTGCTCTAGTACTGTAAATTCTTTCCTCTGCTATAGATTCCTGTTTCCTCTGATCCACTCTCCTTAGCCTGCCTCTATGCAAGAACTCCTTTCACCTCAATTTTTTTCTAATCCTCCTGCACTTCAGTAATGCATTTGTTACCATTGAACAATCTTATTATTCATTCTGTTTTCCAATTTTCAGTTTTTCTCTTTGCTGGTTATAATAATTTTTTTTTTGTATTCAAGTTGTCTCCCTACCTTACAAACCTCCCTCTTCCCCTCTCCTCTTGAGCTTCTATGTGGTCCAGGGCTCCACATCCAATCCATTTTTTCCCTATTTATACTCAATATTCCTAGAATTCTTGCATTTCCTACCTGTATGCTGGTTTAAGTTGGTTCCCTCTCTATGCCAGTATTTTTTTTTTTTATTTCTTCCTTTATTAGACAATTTCTGCTTGACCTTCATCTTTGATTTCCTCCAATTCGAATACTCTGTCTATTTCCGATTACAACTCTCTGATCTCTACCTCCCATACGAAATACGTAATCTTTCCCCCCCCCTCTCTAGGCTTCTCAATCATGGCGGTCATTAATTAACGTTTTACCTAATTACCTTATGTTTGACCACTCTATTCATGCCTCCTTCTTTTGAAACTCCTTACCTCTTAACATCCTCGTCTTCTCTTTCCATGTACAAATCATGATTGTTTTCCTTTCTCCTAAAACTTATAAAGACGTTTAAAATCTCTTGATTATAGTATTATAATCAAGGANCAAATATATTAGGATGTCTAATTTAGTTCCTTAGATGTAAATATTGTAGGTTAAATTTGTCTAATTTTTTTTTGTATATTTATTAGAAATATAAATATCTCACTCTTTGTTATACTAAATAAGTTTCACTTCAATTCATTAGATACATGACAGATGGTATGCTTCTACGAGAAGGTATGTCTGACCCAATGCTTGAAAATTATCAAGTTATATTGTTGGATGAAGCCCATGAACGTACACTTGCCACTGATATACTTATGGGAGTTCTTAAGGAAATAATTAAACAAAGGGCAGACCTAAAATTAGTCATTATGTCTGCTACTTTAGATGCAGGTAAATTCCAGGTAAGCTCAATTTTAATTTAAATAAAAATGTTGATTGCTACTCATTATTAAATATAGTTAAAAGTTATTATTGTTACACCTCTTCAACAATTTGTTATTAAATGTCGCATACAATAATTATGGTACATTTATAAATATTAATTTTTTTGTGGTTTTTAATCCCACGTAAGTTTAAATCAATTAATGCAAGGGAATAGAATAAAAAATCCCAGCCAGGGCTCGAACCAGGATCTCCTGCTAACCGGGCAAACGAGTTATCCTATTATACTACCGGTACAGCCAGGTAACTTATTAAATTCCCAGCACTAGTGTCGAGAGTCTAACCTACGAGAAAGACAAATACATCGTCTTATGCTCGAAGAAGCTGACATTGTCGAGCTATTTATTCACTTTCGTTATTTATTTTTTATTTTATTTATTTTATTTTATTTATAAATATTAATTTTATTTGTGGTTCTTAATCCCACATAAATTTAAATCAATTAATGTAAGGGAATAGAATAAAAAGTCTAACTGTCCCAACCAGGGCTTAAACCTGGATATCCTGCTAACCGGGCAAGCACGTTATCCTATTACGCTACTGGGAGAGCCAGATAACATGCCTGCCTGGTTAGCAGGGGATTCAGGTTCGAGCCCTGGCAGGGACAGATAGATTTTTTTTATTCTACTCTCTTGCATTAATTGATTTAAATAATTATGGTAATGTCTCTTCATTCATTGTTGCTCTCTGTGGTGCACAGGCTCCATTTGGGTATTGTGAATGAAAATAAATAAATTAAACAGGGACTGTGAAGTCTGGAGAAGAAGAAAATTGAATTAAAAAAGAGGCTGTTTTGGGTATTGTCATATTATCTAATCACTAATCAAAAACAATGTCTATCTGCTCTAGAGACAAGAGCTAATGGGTCCAGCATAACTGCATTGTTAAATATTATTCACTGAGTTAGAGATAATGAGATAGGTTCTTTAGAATGTGGTAGAACAGTCTTTGTTATGATTTCACTGGCCCAGTAAGTCTCTCGCCTGGGAGTAGACCAGACCATGGTCATGGACTAACCATGGTATACCAATGGTACGGTACCACTGGATACCAATGGATATCAATGGGTAGTGATGGGTGGATTTATTTTAGTTTGAGCGGATCTAGCAGTTGATTTCTCTGTATCAGATAGAGGTTTTCACTAAAAATTTTACTTTATTGGATTTACTTAATCCTGACCTTTGTTCTTTCAATATGGGGGTCAAGCAAGTGGTCAGATTATTTTTGTTCTTTGAATATATATTATTCAATAAACCTTACATCTAAGAAATTCTCTGAAAACTCCAATTTTTATTTNGTATCAGATAGAGGTTTTCACTAAAAATTTTACTTTATTGGATTTACTTAATCCTGACCTTTGTTCTTTCAATATGGGGGTCAAGCAAGTGGTCAGATTATTTTTGTTCTTTGAATATATATTATTCAATAAACCTTACATCTAAGAAATTCTCTGAAAATTCCAATTTTTATTTGATTAACATAATTCCCACTTTTTGTATTTAAATAAATAAATATATATATATGTACATTCATTTATTATATTATTATTTTTTTGACTCATACAAAAGCAGGTGTATGAGTTAAAAAAATTAAAACAAGAGAGATGTACTTCCTTCAAAGAAAGGCATAAACAAAAATATTTTTTGCCCAGTAATAAATCAGTTAATTTATGTTTCTCTTTATGGTAATCAAGAAAGTATGTTTTGATATAAATAGTAATTAATGGAATTAGAGCAGGGTTAAGGTTTTAATGAAAATAAACAAATTAAACAGGGACTGTGAAGTCTTAAGAAAAAGAAAATTGAATTAAAAAAGAGGCTGAATTGGCTGATATACATACATTTTTAACAATAATACAAGTCAACATCACCAATAGAAGAGCAGATGATTGATTTCCATTCATAATATACAGAAAACCAACCATATTTTACACATGTAAATTTGAGGGTTAATATAATTTATGTTTCTATTCCAATGGTTTATTATTTTATGAAATTTTTATTAATCTTTTACTTGTATTTGGATTAGTTCTTTTTTATTCTTGCTAAATTTATTTTTTTCAGCAATACTTTGACAATGCTCCATTAATGAATGTTCCTGGGCGAACTCATCCAGTTGAAATTTTCTATACTCCTGAACCAGAAAGAGATTATTTAGAAGCAGCCATAAGAACTGTTGTTCAGATTCACATGTGTGAGGATATAGCTGGGGATGTGCTTCTCTTCTTGACTGGACAAGAAGTAAGTGTTTATATCCATGTACTATATTTTATATTTCTATTGGTAAATTTATCTTGATTGTCCTCCATTAAAAAAATTTTTTTTCTATTGTTTAATAGAGAAAATTTTTAGAAAAACTGAAACTATTATGTAATTGTTCTTAATTTTTATTCTAAAAAAATATCATACTTTTTTTAATGCTAATTTTTAAACTTAGTTATAGTTAATTCAGAAGGTTTAGTCATGAAATATTTTCTCTGGTCCTACTTAGTAGACACATTAAAAATTTCTGAAATTTATACATTTATGTTAGTGCTCTAAAGTCTGCAGTTTTTAGTTATTTGCAATGAAATTGGGTATGTTATTTTCAAACACAAAACAGTTGAGTTGGTATGGTTTATAGCTAATGTTTTTAAAAGCGAGTTTAAAAATGGTCGTAACTCTGTGCTTGATGATCAGAGGAGCGGAAGACCTTTAATTGTTAATGATGAAATTTTGGAAAAAATTGAAAATACGGTCCTTGATGATCACAGATTGACTGTGGATGAACTTTCTGCAATGTTTTCACAAATCTCCAAATCTCTGGTACATGAAATTGGCTTGAAACTACTTCAAGAAGGTCATCGAAAAATTGATACCCTGTTACACCACCTGCATTGAGAGGAATGCTGACTATGTTGAATATAACTTAGATATGTACTAATGTAAGCGGGTCATTTTTTCTAGAAGATTAAATTTTTTTATCTTCTAGAAAGAAAAATTTTTTTTTATTATTATTTTTTGATAATTGATAAATTATAACTTTGTGCAAGTATAATTTAAAAAAAAATAAGAATAAAAAGAAACATTATCTGTAAATCTTTAAAAATCATTTTTATCAATATTGGGCCTCTATTTTGACCTCTTCCATGAGGAGCGGAATTATAAAGACTGGACTTTGTTGTCAAACATGAATTGAAATTTCTTTGTGAAATTCAGTTTAATAAATAAAAAAGGAAATAGTTGTTCATAAAAACATTTTCACTTAAGTTAAGTGAGTGAATATTATGGGAGATTTGTGGATCTTGAAAAATCTTTATCTTTTGATATCATCAGTTTCTTCTGAGTACTTGACTTCCAATTTTTCTTCTTCAAAGGGGTTTATATAAGGAAATTTATGTTCACATTGGCTTACATTGGCCTAATTGTTAGGACCTAACAATTATTTTTTATGACAATTCATTCTTCATTTATCTTTGAAGAATCCATCACAACATGTGCGAAAGCTTAGTAAAAAACAACTTTTGATACAGTCAAGCCTGGAAGAAGAATCTAAGAATTAGAAAATTTATGTTTATACTTTTTCAAATTGGAATGGGGGTCTGAACTATCTCCATGACTAATCTCAGCACATTTGAAAGTGGTTTAAAATTAATTAAGATGAGTAAAAGTGTCATAAAAATATTATGCGTTGTAAATCAAACATCCGAGTGTAAAGTATATTTTTGGGATAATTGTTCAGAAGATTTTACAATTAATTTCCTTCTGATACCTATACAGAGAAGTCATTTTTAAATGTAGTTAAATTTGTTCAGTGGTTTTTGAAATTCCTGAGTAGAAACAACCAAAAAGCAATGCACAAACTACAAAATTGAATTATTATCAATTTTTTATTGCGAATGCCCTGAAATATTGTTTTCTCTTTAAAAAAAAAAAAAAAAATTAAATTTGATTTATGGAATAATCTTTCCTCTTTTTATTTCTGAGAAAACAAATTACTCGCAGTCAAATAACATTGGTTTTTCTCTCTGTTTTCTAATTATTTATTTATTTTTTGGTGGTGCCTTATAAGGGGCATATCTGTGGTTATATTGGATTATGTAAATTTTAAATAAAGAAACTAAAGAAGTATAAATAACTGAACTAAAGAACTCCTAAGACAGTTAATAACCGACTGTTCCCAATTAGCATTCTTTTCCTTCTGTCTCTTAGGCCTGCTCCTCTTTCTTCATTGTAGCTATCCCTGCTTATACTTAATTAAATAACACAGCCTTAATAAATTAAGTGTATGTATGGATAGATATATAAAGCTAGTTGTTACTATGTAATTAGTAGCTCTGAATATTATTTATATATAAGAATATAAACTTAAATAAGATTTTTTTAAATGAGGCTTTTGCTTTAACAATAGTTACAAAAGGAAAAAAAGTAACACAAAGATAATTTACTGATATATAATGAATAGAAATCTAATATACATATAAAATACATAATACATATTTTAATAAAAATTTCCTCTGCATTAATAGGAAATTGAAGAGGCTTGTAAGAGAATTAAACGAGAAATAGATAATCTAGGGCCAGAAGTTGGTGAACTGAAGTGTATACCTCTATATTCAACATTGCCACCAAATCTCCAGCAAAGGATTTTTGAGCCTGCCCCTCCAAATAAACCAAATGGAGCTATTGGTAGAAAAGTTGTTGTATCTACTAATATTGCTGAAACTTCACTTACTATTGATGGTGTTGTTTTTGTCATAGATCCAGGATTTGCTAAACAAAAGGTATAGTTTTCTTAATTTTAATGTATTATTTTACCACAAAATTCTTCTTTTTATCAATAATTATTCATTATTATTATATTTTCTCTGCCTGATGTTGTTTGAAACGTATTATAGAAATGAATGATATTAAAAAATAAAAAATCACCCCTGATAAA
>KZ807900.1:162395-173798 GCA_000696205.2 Oncopeltus fasciatus | reverse complement strand
CTCCATCCCTTATATATAACCATTTATGCAATTAATTTGCCTGTTTGAGTGTGTGTATATGAACGTACACGTGTATAATGGATTGTAAGAATTGTGAAGGGTAGTGTCCCAGAATGCCTATTGAAGAAAACAAGCACCCTATGTAAATTTGTTGCTAAGTAATAGCTGATCGGGGTTCATGGGATCCATTTGGGTCTCGCAATCCTGGCACTTTGGGTTCGAATTCTGCCCAGGACAATCTTTTATTTATTAGTAAAATCTTGTCCTGAGCCATGGTCGCTCAGAATGGAATGGCAACCTGTAGATAGTCCCCCAGCTAAAACCAAAAAACCCTTAAGCAAAATTGTTAGTGATCTTTGTTGCTTATCTTAGCATGCTGAAAATATGTTGATATAAATGTTTGGACAGTTTATCATTAACTTATTAGGCGGGGGGGCAAAGCCATGAACAAGATATTGTACGAAAGTTATTTTCTAATTTATAATGGGTGACATGTGAAATTTATGTATTTTTCATTGCTGAATCGGTTTTATATTTCTTCTTTAACAATTATTATTAAAGTAAGTTTTGTTCAGAAAAAGGTAAAGGAAAGTTGTGAGTTTCACAATTAATGTTTTTTTTCATAACTACTATAATTTGTCTTTCATACCTTTTGGGTCTCCTACCTGGAAAGTTTCAGTCTATTTACAGTTGATTGTCTGAATATGAATACATTTACATTTGTCTTATTAATGAAATATCTTTCTGGGTCTTTTAAATTAAGAGCTTAATGATTTCTATTCTAGGTTACCAGGTTGGCATAGACATTTATTATATATAAATCACATTGGTATTTTTATTCTCCTACAATGCAAGTCAGGATCTATCGTATTGGGCGTAATAGACAACTGTTCAAGCCTTTATTCTGCAGTAGGCTCTTCTCAGCATTAGCTAGTAGATGTTAAAATTCTTTGTTAGTTGGGTAAAAAAAGCTTTTAGCTTCTTATATCTCATTTTATGACTGACTGATTGTCATCATATCTATTCTAGTCTTCCCTTCTGTAAGTGCTAATGTGTTGATAAAATAATAGCAATCACTGCTGTATCTTATATTTCGATAATAGTATAATAATAATTAAAATTTTGTTTTCTTTTTTATTTAGTTTTGATCAGTTTTTTTTATCACAAATTTCCTCCTCTTAACCTGTGGAATTTATTTTTATTTGTATTCCATTCTAGGTTTACAATCCTCGAATCAGAGTGGAATCTTTACTTGTGTCTCCTATAAGCAAAGCTTCAGCTCAGCAAAGAGCTGGGAGAGCTGGAAGAACTAGGGCAGGAAAGTGTTTCAGGTAATTAAACTTTTGCTAGTGTTTTCTTTCTGTTCTATGTAAGACATATTTATCAAGCTAATAATTTTTGTTTAATTTGTTTTTAAGATTATATACAGAGAAAGCATACAAGAATGAAATGCAAGATAACACTTATCCTGAAATTTTGAGATCTAACTTAGGTTCTGTGGTGCTTCAGTTAAAGAAACTCGGAATAGATGATTTAGTTCATTTTGACTTCATGGATCCACCAGGTACATACAATAAAAATTCACTTTAACTTGAACAAATACTGAATCTCAAGTCTGCCAGATAAACAAATGCTAATAAGTATTTTTAAAGATAATAAAGTTTAAGTATTTTTTAAAATTTACTGCATAAATCCCATCAGATTTTTTCAATACTCTAATACCTTCCCATTAGGATACAATTAAATATTGTTTAATTATTGTCTAATTAGTATTCATCTGTTTTGTTCTTTTTTTTTTTTTTCTTTTGTTAGTCAATTCTAGTAATTGTGGTTTTGGTCCACTTTTAAACAGTATTTAAGGCATGAAATTATCAAGCTACTTCTAAAAGTTTTTGACATTCTATTTTCTCATAAATAGAATTTGGTGTTGATTCAAGAAATTCCAAAATATGTCATTCAGTTGACAGCTTATATTGAAAGATTTCCCTTGTATAACCCTTCCTGTTACGGGTCCACATGTAGTATGTTTTTTTGTTTGTTTTTTCTCTTTAATTGCACTTTTCTTGTTTTTATTACTCTATCCTCATTCTGTATGCCAATACATGGTGAATTACCTCTTGTAAAATTTAAGTATTATATGTGTAAGGTTTATTATTATTATAAGTTCTGATGAATATCATTACAAAGTTTTAAGCACTGATAACATAAGCTTTGAACACTTCTTCTTAATGAATAATTGGTTATAAAACTTCTTCTCTTAATAAAAACTTTTAATATCTCTTGTTTATTATTTAATATCTTAATGCATGTATTTTATAAATCCATTAGTTGGCACATAATTACTAGCTGCATTTTAATGGCTCTTCTAATCCAGTTATTTGAAATATGATTCCTGTTTTGAATTAGAAAAATTCCTATGAAATTACTTGCATTTTTCTTTTTTCTTTTGAAGCTCCTGAAACCTTGATGCGAGCTCTTGAGTTACTGAATTACCTCGCAGCTCTAGATGATGATGGAAATTTGACGGACCTTGGAGCTGTCATGGCTGAATTTCCTCTTGACCCTCAATTGGCTAAACTTCTAATTACTTCTTGTGCACTAAACTGCTCCAATGAAATCCTCTCCATCACAGCAATGCTATCAGGTATCACTTTTGTAACCGTATCAAACATCTCACACAACATTTACTATATTCATGTAAACACATAATTCTCATTACTCAAGATTTGTGCATGAACAATTTACTCATATTTTTTCAATACTGTACAGATAGTTAAATTTTCTACACTATGAAAATATTAATTTCTTTAAGAAGTTATGTCTGTCTAATTAATATTTGTAAAAAAAAGAAAAAAAAAAAAAGAATGTAATTTCTATTCGAATATAGGATTGATGTCTCCTTCGTTTTTAAAAAAGTTGAACAAATTGGCTTTCTTTTTTTTACGCTCACCCCCCTCCCCGGCTTTTAAGTTGCAAAANTATATATAAAACTTAATTTTTGAATTTTTTAATTCATAAGAATGGTTTGGTTTGTTTTATGAAAACTAGGATGACTCAGTTCCTTTAATTACGAATTGAAGTATCATCATAATGTAATATAATATGATGATTATATAATATTACATTATTATCTAATCATCATAATGTGTTTTAATATTATTATCCTCTTCTTCTGCATCAAGAGAGGGTTCTCCATCCCTTACAAAGCTTGGTCCAGGCAGACCTTCCTTGTGTCAGCTCCTTTAGTCTATCTTCGACTGAGGAAACTTTTTATAACAACAATAAATATTTTGGATGCTGCCCCTACTTGCTGGTTCACTTCCTCCTTGATATAGTTGCTTCCATTAAGATGTGCACCCAAATATTTATTTAAAACTTGTAACCTGATCCTATCACCCTCCATTAACTCTCAGTATCCTCATAACCCTTTGTGGCCTCTTTCCAATCTGCATGAACTTTGTTTTATCAGGGTTTATGCACATGTTGATCAGTGCAAGGTCTTCTTTGGGGATAAAGATTAAAGTTCATCTGAAGGTCATGGTCTTTAGCAGCTCTCATCACTATATCATCCTCTAATGCAAGCAGGGAGTAAAGAGAGGACTGTGACCTCCTACATTCAAAAAGAAAGTTCCGTAAGCTCACTTCAGTCTTTTTCAAAGTCAGACTCAGTACAAGGATGACCAAAAGGGGATTAAGACTGCAACCATGCCGCATTACCAAAACTGTCTGAAATTCCTGGGTGCTAAGAGGCTACTTGTTTTTCCTCTGAGACTTTCCACTATTAACCTGAGCTTAGTGTCTCAGTCAGAGCCCTGTCTACATCAGAGACCTCCTTCCTGACCCCCTCAAATGCTTCTATGAGCACTGAAACCTATTAAAGATCTTTCTGATTCTTGTTTTCGTATATTTTTTTAGCTCTAGGAACACTCAGCAATGATATTCATTGATAATTATTGCAGTCTCTGTTATCCCCCTTTTTATACTATTATAATCACAATCTCCTAGTCTTTCGCTTCCAGAAGAAGTACTCTTTTGGTTCCATATGAAGTTAAGAAGTTTGTGTAACATTTCTTGGCCTTTAGTACCCTTACCACACTTAAAGAGTTGTGTAAACTAAGGAGAAATAAAAGTTAATGACTGCCTGCCAAAAGAGGACAATAAGGAAGAAAAATCAGTGAGAAATCTCACAGCTTCTTCTCAGTTACATTATTAAATATCTTTCTTAATATGTTTTGATCAGTTTATGCTGAGTATAAAAAAATCTGGAAAACTGTAGTTTATACCTATATTGATTTATAATAGTTAATCATAATGTGATTAATAATACTGAGAATATTGATTTTCAATTAGTCTGTTTTAATTTCTCATTTTTCTTTCCCTCACTTATATTCTTTAGTCATTTCTTTAAATGGTTTTAGAAAAGAAGTCTAAATATCCATTTTCTTTTTTTTACTTCCCTCCTAAGAATACTTTTAAGAACCTTCTTATAACATGTGCTTGTCTTGAAATTTATTAGAACCTATGTATGTATGAGTAACAAATCACAGCCTTCCCCAATTACTGCTTTTAAAAAGTCATATTAAGGCCTGAAAAATAACTCAATTGCAAAATAAGTTAAATCAACTTAATTTTATATATTATAGATACTAGATTGGGGTAAAACTATTTCTCTTATTTGTGTATATGTGCCCATGACCATAGACCTTATACTACACAGAAATACATGTGTGTCTGCACTCATGGACACAAGGAATAAACAGTTATTTTTTAAATGACATAAAATTTAATGTAGTAAATATTTATAATCATATTAAATTGTAGACTTCAATAGCAACTAAAACGTTCAGATGAACTGTAGTTTGATTTCAATAGGGAAGGATAAAATTTTTTTTTTTTTTTTTCTACCTCTACTCTGATCATGGCATGCCCTTTCTCTTTTTAATGCATCACTTACTGCTACTGCTTTAACCTCCTGCTCATTCTCTCATTTCCTTATATGTAGAAAGTATAGGTTTTTAAAAGACTCTTATTAAATTGGTCTTTTAACTTGCTAAAAGAAGTGTAAGTCCAAAAAGAGTTGGGTCCTAATTGGGCACGTATCTCTGATTTTACTTTGGCTCTATAGCTAATGATTCTCTAAACTATGCCTTTGTGGTCATATTTCCGCATTCTTTTTGGATAACAGTAAATTATTAATTCTTTTCACCATTTGAATCTTGCATTTCATTTAGAGTTAATAACCTATCATTAAGGTTTTGTTAATCAAAACTTTCTGGATAGTCGAAAATAATCAGTTATCCATAAACAGACTTTAGCTTTAGTGCATTGAAAATTCAATACTTATTAATATAAAAAGAGCTGTTATGTGCATCACTTGTTCGATTACTGATAGATAAGTACCTTCTGCCCAACTATTCTTGCATGCTTACAAAGTACTTTTGTTAACTTTCTCCTGTGCTTTCCTAAAATTTGTGAGACATTTTCATAGCACCTAATTTTTACTATCTGAGATTCTATATGATACTCTTATTCAGGAATATTTTATGCCAAATTGTTCTGCTTCACAGAAAAATTAAAAAAAAAATTTACCTAGTAAAATTATGAGGTTTAAAGCAATAATTGCTTTTAAAACAACCACCTCTCACTTCATAGTAATAAGAATAAATGGTGATGAAAATCATCATTAGAATCTTGCTCAAGCGTTGAAATTTTAAATTATGAATATACATTCAAAGTTAATTGTGCTCTGATTTATAAAATAAAATAAGAAGCTTTTTCATTGCTCTCTTTCTCTTTTTTCAATTTAATGCATGGGAAAAAGTTTAGAGCAGTTTTTATTGCATTGAAATAGTTTTCTGTAGGCAGAGCTTTCATCTGTCTAGAAGCAATCATCTTTAGAAACTTGCATTCAGGGGACAGCTTGATTTGTGTGAATTCAAGTTATCCAAGGAACATTGTTTCTAGATCTTCTTGAGGACTAAACTAAAAATTCTCATAGCAATTCTTTAATTTTAAGAGACCCTTATCAAATTATCTAACTGCCTATAAATTAATGAGCTAGAAAAAGTTTCTTTTTAAAGCTATGAACAAAATTGGATTTGTAAATTTTTGATCCACTAATTTGTTGAGTATAAGTTCTGTAATAATTTAAAAAATGTAAAAGGATTGTAAGCAAGCATGAGCAGGATTCTATGAATGGGGGTTTTATAGGTGATGTTACTAAAAATGGCACGCGCGTTTCCGTGCAATCTCAGTTCCGCAGTGTTTCGTTCGCCCAAACGAGGCAAAGAAGGCAGCTGATGATGCGAAGATGCGTTTTGCGCACATTGATGGAGACCATTTGACTCTTCTGAATGTTTATCACGCATTTAAACAGAGTAAGTTTTATTTTGTATTTTTTTCTTTTCATTATAATAAGTTTGAACAAAGAGACAGCCTGCAGTTGTCCAAGTTGAAATTTTCCAGTATTTAAAAAAAAAGTATTATTGGTGAGCTGTTCCTTCTCCCATTAAATTATCCTTATTTGGACTATGCCCTAGAGAAAATAAGTTACACTACTGCATTCTTATTCGCTTTTTTTTTTTTTTTAATCAAATTTTAATTTGTTGACTATGACAGCCTCTTAATTCTCCTTTTCTTCATTAAAAGCAAAATCAAATTTTGCCATAATCATTTTGAGTATATTTTAAAATAAAAACTGCTTATTATTTCTGTTGGCTGGCTTTTTTTTATTTATTATTATTTTTCTATAAATTAGTTTCATATGTGTAATTAAAGATTATGATATAAAATTAATTTATTGTTTGAAATTAATTGAGTAAGGAAGGCTTATATTTATTGCTTTATATGTTGAGAGCCAGATCATTCCCACTGTTGATCTTGAATTTTGTTCTGGGTGACTAAGGTCTTGTTGATTCTTATAATAAAATAATAATAGTTCTCTCCAGGCCATGGGATTGCCAGAGTGAGATTTCTACCAGAGCAACACTAATGTGGTCTTACTCAGAATTTTTTTTTCATTAAGTAATCCTCTTTAATTGTGTTTTTATTTTTAAATTCATGAAAATTATCTATTCAAATCAGTTTACGAACATTAAATGATAAAGGGTGGGAAATGTTTTTTGTTGAGGTTCGATCAAAATAGACCGAACCCCAACTAAAATCATCTAATAATATCTACTGTGAACAAAAACTTTCCATTTAAAGAGGGGAAGGTTTCATAGAACCCTAACCACACAATTTGATGTGGTCTGTTGGGACTACAATCACCTTTTTTGTACCTCTTCATTGAAATGAAATTTATTGAACTTTGAATTTGGCTTTTTAAAAATGAAAATTATTAAAAATAATTAAATACATCTTAAACACACACATTCACACATAAAATATAATGCATTCTATTAAAATAATGCAATTATTATTTAAAGAAAAAAATAGTTGTTAAAACAAAAAAATTAATAATAATTGTATTATTTTAATAAAAAAAACTTCAATTATAATTGAAGTACCTAGGTGTGGTGCTACCAATAAAAGTCTCCATTACAGTGGCTATATTCAGTCTACCCTCCATTCGCATTCCTAGAAGGGTAGAAGACCTCTACAATAAAGTTTCTGACTCAGCTGGATTTGGAGTTTATAGAGTGCTCCGATAGAGTTATCAGAAAAGGAGGGTTTGAATCTTGCCTTGGCATACATTTTTTTCTTTATAGTAATAATTGTATTATGCTAATATAAGTACCTTCAATGTCATCAAAGGAATGCATTATTAAATAAATGAGGGCAAATAATGCAATGGGCTTCACTGAAACAGCAAAGGTGGGGAATACTCTCTAGGAGTGTAAAAACTTACACAGGTTTCTGAGTCCTGAGCAATCTTCCAGTCGGACTCGAGGCTATCCCTATAATTACTCATTAGTCTTCTGCTGTGTGCAGAGGCAGTTTTATTTATTTATTTTTACTTTTATGATCTTTAACAGTCATTTAATAGCTAATGCAAAAGTTTTCATTGAATAAATAAATCTAAGGATCCTATAAGAGCAATCCCATGTTGTTCTTCATGATTAGATTAAACCATGGCTAAATCTTGTTTATTCACTTTGAAATTTACTTTAAATTGTGCATAAATTTGCAAGTGGAATGACAATTCCATGTTAAATTACAAGGCTAAAATTATGCTTTAGTCATAAATAGATAATATGATTAAAATATTCAAAATTAATTCTTTATGTGCAATATATTTTATCATGTGTGTGTGTGTGTGTGTATGGGTAATAGTAGTATGTTATTTTAAAGATACTGGAGCTTTTTTCATGGCTAAGCTTGACAACTTCTTTATGCTTTATTAAAAAATTAACAGATAACACAGGTCTACAAAAAAAAAAAATTAAAGTTGTTTGAAATTTGATGACTAACTTTTATGTACTATTCAGCACTGATTTCAGAAATCGAATCTATTTATTTTCTAACACGCCAGGGTTTTTCACAAAAAAAGGAGTATTTTTGGGTATAATTACAAAATTTAAGCAATTTTTCAAAGTTATGAAATTGTATTTTATTTATAAATCATGTTCTAAACTACATTTCCAGTACTCTTCCATTTCTCTTTAATCTCATGTCCTTATAATAACGCTTTCACTTCCAGTCGAAGCTTCTATTTTGCTTTTCCGGCTATGGCCTCATCGAGGATCATTTCTTTTTAACATCCAGGAGTAGTCCCCTATCATGTTGATGTTCTATCTTCCTTGATATCTTCTTTCCATTTCTTTGATGTCTTGGTAGGAATCTTTCCCTCTGCTCTTCCCTCCTCACACCACCAAGGTTTTTAGGGAAGTGGTTAAGATGGGAGAGGGAGAAAATGAACTTTAATGCTCATGACAGCCCAACTTCTTTAAGTTGCTTGTACGTATGTGACAATTTATTTTCTAGTTTAGATCTTTTTTGTTTCCTAGAAAACCGGTAACAACTAATTTAAAATATGTCCATGCTGCCTTTTTTTGGTATCCATTTTTTCGATAAAGTTGGGATCTCTCATTAGTTTTCCAATGTGTGGCCAGACAGAGATTCCTTTATTTTGCTCTACCTTGGAAAAACCAGGAAAATATCCACACTACTCTTCTTTTGGTAATGCCTTAACAAATTGTTTCATCATCTTCAACTTGATGAGAAGTGGTAGAAGTAACAACTTTTTGGGTTCCACAAGGCTTTTTCTCTCATATTTTTAACTCCTATTTGTAAGGTTTTTAATGTAGTGTGGCATTCTGTCACTGCTGTCCCATTCACAGAGAAAGCAAGGAAACCTTGTACAGCCACTTTGTTGAAGAAGCAGCACTGAAATAACTCTTATATCACCACGTAGTGCTCATTTGTGGTCTGAATGGAAATGTGTTTAAAAGCAGTTCAAATTTTTTGTAAAATTCTTTTAAGTGAACCAAGTGTCCAACTGGCGTAGGAGAATACTCATTCCCATTGCATAGAAGTACTGCTTTAAGGCTTCTTTTTGAAGAATCAATACTAAGTCTCCACCCATCAGAAGCATATTCTATTTAGTTATTTATATGTTCTATCTATTCTTTATTTTATATGTAACTCATCTAGTACAAAACTGACTATGTAACTAAAAATGCCTCACAGTTTTTTGTAATACTTTTTAAAAGTGCTTTAGGCTAAATAACAGTTATGGAGATCCTAAAAACCAAAATTCAGACTCACTAGAATACTGAAATAAATATAAAAAGATATCGATATAAGCTAAAACTTGACTAGGAGTTTGTGAAATAACTGTAAGTGATGGAATTTTTCCACTATTTTTCCTGAAATCAGCATTGAAAACACTATAAAAATCGTCTACTGAATTTAAAATAACTTTTATGTCACAGACCTGTGTAATTTGTATTAAATTTTTTTTTTTTTTTTTAAAGTGGATTTTTAAAAATATTTACCAACATTTCGCCTACACTAAAAGCCATCTTCTAAGCTATCATCAGGATGAAAAGGAGAGCTATTTTCTAATTGTACCTACATAACTAAGTTGAGTCAATTCAATTTATTTATGTTTTATTTTTAGGCACTAGATCATATTGTCTTAGTCATGTTACAACAGCCCTTAAAAGATAACTTTTTTAATGCATTTTATTTATTTGTCAATTGGATAAAAATAAATTAATCAACTTTCATTTTAATTTAATTTAGGAATATTACTCTCATGCTAGTAAGTCTAATAGCAACTATAATAAATCTAAGGTCTTTGACAAATGTGCCTGTTTTAGTGAATATGGTATCCATTCTTACAATTTAATAAGCATTACATAATTTGGTAATTATAATAATGCTCTGAGATTATATGAATATAAGTATACAAATTTGAATTAATTATTTTTCTTATACAAAATTACTCATATAGAGATTTTTAATTTTAAAATAACTTAATATGATCAAAATTCAAATTCACCTAGTCAATTAATATCTCTTTAGTCAATTAATTTATGTTGGTTTATGATTTTATATACAATTTTCACTTATGAATCAAATTTGAAAGTTTTTATACACCAGTTAGTTTTGAACTAAATTTAAAAAGTTTAAAGACATGTTAAAGAAGAGAATGTAAATGATTTAAAAGAAAAATCTTAATTTGTTTTGATATTTTAAAAATATTCCATTCTTTGGAGTGTTTAAAGCAATATTTCAGAGTAGAAGGAATGTAGAAAATTGATCTTCGAAATCAATTAACTCTTGTAGTTTTGGCGTGATTTAAGATCATATACATAGTATTTTTATGTATAGTATTTAAGATCATACGTTGAGCATTTTAATTTTTTAAAAACGGCATTTTAAGAGAAAATATATTTTTCTTTTATTGATTTTATGATAGATTTTCAATCGTGTAATGAAATATAGAATAATTTTATGACTTACAGTACAAATAGCATGAATAGCGTAATGGCCCAACTATATAGAAATAATTTGTTAATGTTCTGGGCATTTGCCTTTTCTTTTTTTTTCTCTGTGAACCTCAAAAAAACCCTTTAGACACCGAAGATCCTCAGTGGTGCTATGACAATTTTGTGAACTATCGGTCACTAAAATCTGGGGACAATGTAAGGCAACAGCTGTCAAGAATAATGGACAGGTTCAATCTCAAAAGGACCTCCACTGAATTTACCTCCAAGGATTACTACATCAACATTAGGAAATCTCTTGTTACTGGATTTTTCATGCAAGTAAGTTTTTTGTAGCTGTTTGTTACATTTAATTAGTAATGATGAGTTTCTGTATAAATCCAACTAGACCAAGGGTCTGCATAAAACTAATTTCACCAGGGCCATTTATCAAATTAGTTTAACATCCTTTGTTGAATTATTAGTTATTCAAGCTAACTAAGGTGAAATGTTTATATATATATATATA
>KZ807900.1:149792-162373 GCA_000696205.2 Oncopeltus fasciatus | reverse complement strand
AGAGAGAGAGAGGAGAGAGAGAGAGAGAGAGAGAGAGAGAGAGAGAGAGAGAGAAATGAAATATTCACCACTGTTTCACAAGGACTATATTTGGGGATCTCTCGCTTTCACTGGTGAGAGAACCCCGAATATTTTACTCCTTGTGATCTTTCCTTTTTATGTGTGTACTGCACTCTCTATTCCACCTGATCTTGATTACTATATATATATAAAAACGTACATATACATAAGAAAGAAAGTATACATACATACATTGATTTGGGGATAAATGTTTAATCATCTTGTACTGTTTTTAAATTATTACAATCTGAAAATTTTTCTCTAAAGCTTTTTATTTTAAATTAGGGTCCTAAAAACAAAATTTTTATGAAAATTTATTTAATATCTGGGAATTAAACTCAAAACTTTTAATATTAGATGATTTTTGTTGGGGTTCAGTTAAGGTAGATCCAATAAAAATACAAATTTAAAAAAGAAAAAAGAAAAAAAAGTGTATTGTAAAAAATATAGACGTTTCGGCTTACATTGTAAGCCGTCTTCAAGGCTGTAGAAATACAATGTCATGAGAATACAATAATAATTTACAATATTATAAAATAGAATTGCCATAATGTAATGTTATATCAAAAGTATGAATGTAGAAAGCTATGTAGGAGAATTTAAAACATGCAGACAACAACCTATTAAATAAATTATTACTCTTACCTCCCCCCCCACCCTTCAAACACCCGCAGTGTCCTTATCAAAAATTATATTTTCCTCTCAGTCATGGAAATGTGAACTTAGGGACAGGGCGTCCCCTCTCATCTTCATGATAGGTATATTTAATTTGACATTCTACAGAAATAACAATTAAAATACTAATAACTGGCTAATCATTTGAAATTTCAAATGGTGACTCATCTTGACCATCATGGTCATGCATCTTGCATTGCATTCATTATTCCCTGGGTATATCTGTATTAATGCCCTCAGTATTAATCTTAGTAATAAGTTTTTCCATTTTATTATTGCAATTCATTGCTACTGTTCATCTCTAACTCTGTATCCATTTATTCTTTACACAAAAAAATTAAAGTATTTTATATATTAGTTATTTATAAAGAAATAATTGGAAGTTAGAACATGAAATTTATGAAGATTTTTACTTAATAAATATTTGAGACTTCGATCTATTATTTTTAAGGCTTGAGTAGTTAACTGAAAGAGTTGTCAAAATGGATTACAGATTTATCTCTTTTGGTATTTTTATATAGAAAACAAGAATATATTATAGATAGTATTTTTTATATAATGATTTTGCATAGAAAGGTTATTGTTTAATCCTTCACCACTTGTATTTTTTACAATTTCTAAGTACTCTTATATTAATATTATTATTGATAATTGTGTAGTTCAACTCCCTCCTTCTATACATTAATATCACAAACCAGGGTTTAATATAAGTTTGTGTTAGCAAAATACAAAAAAAAAAAAAAAAATTATAATTGAACATAATGACCAATACTTTATTTAAAATTTATATCAGAATATTACCAAAATTCCTTGATATAGGTTCAAAAATTAAGTACTAAATTCTATTAAAGCAAAATTACTAACTGTAATTATATGAGCATTAAATAAAATGATGTATTTATGTCGCTTTGAGGCTTCCTATATGGAAAGTATCATTTAGTAACTTTTTAGTAAAAATAATTTTTTTCTCCATTACTGAACTAAGGCAAAGTTCTTGTACTAATTTTCTTTACGAATTTTTGAGGGATATTTATCCTTAATGTTATTTTTTATTCTAGGTGGCTCATCTTGAGAAAACAGGACATTACCTCACAATTAAAGATAACCAGGTTGTTCAACTTCATCCTTCTACATGCCTGGACCACAAGCCAGAATGGGTAGTTTACAATGAATTTGTATTAACAACAAAAAATTATATCAGGACTGTAACTGATGTTAAACGTAAGTATTCCACCTGAGATAAAATTTCAAGTTAGTTTTTGAAAAAAAATTCAATTTAATTTAAATAACAATGATATGTGGCAAACCAATATTTAAAAAAAATTTTTTGTTATGAATGCCTGTGTGTGTGTGTGTGGGCGTGTGTGTATGTGTATATTAGATTGAGCGTAGGTGAAAAAGTATAATCAATCTATCATCATCATATACATTATACACATAAATGAAAATCCCTGTGCGTGTTCTATAAACTACTGATCCTCAATGATCTTGAATTGTCACAAATATAAAATTTTAACTTTAGTTTATCCAAACATACCAGTAATTATCATTAATAACTTCTTATAATATAGTAAGTTCCATATTGATTGGCTTACCAGTAATAATATTGAATGTTATATCAACATTAATAATTGACATTAATTACTGTGGGGGTGTTTCCTAATAAAAGTATAAATGAACAAAATGATAGTAGACTATAAAGCAAACTCTAGCAGAATCGCTAACGTATGTTAATATATTAGTTTAAATTTTGCAATTATCAATGATTCCTTCAGCAGATATACTATGAATACTAGTGAGTATTCACTTGTACATACTGACAAGCATAGATATGGTATGATCATTGCTTTAAAAATTACAATTTTTATAAAGTAAATATTACAATCAAACCTCTCAAATCTAGCACTTCATAATTTTAGTATATCTGCTGAAGGAATCATTGATAATTGCAAAATTTAAATTAATATATTAATTATAGGATGAAAGTTATATGAAGAAGTGTGGTATATTTTCTTCAAACATATATCACACCTTTGAATAAATGTTTACAATTTTAGATTTGTTGACATTGTCAACATCTGTTCTGCACATTTCTTTTCTATCTCCATCTATGTTATTCTCCAAATAAAAGCTCAGTTGGATTGCAAACTCTTGTGTTATGGAAACAAATTATGAGTTCATTATAATTTAGATGCAAAATAGGCACGGCACCAAATTCTTCATTTATATGAGTTTAAGTTTGATACAGAGCTTTGCAAGTAAAATAAATATATAAGTTGTATCTTGAAAGTTATATATATATATTATATTACCGGAGAGTCAAACCCTCCATTACCTGTTGGATTCACAATAGTAGGCTTTTTCTAACCATTAAGTATATTCTGAGGTTATGAATGGAAATGGGGATGCTCAATTAGTAGAGCAGATGTCTCAAGTGACTTCTGATGGATATATTAAACATTATGGGGGAAAGGGGGGTAGTTAAGGAGCAGAGTGAACCGACCCTGGCACTAAACAATCTTGATACTGAAGTTGATCTCTAGAAAGTGTTCTAAATCATAGTGAGCTTTGAGGGGGTGACTAAATACATTAATAAATTGCTTTGAATGGTTGAACCTGATTACTTTTTTGTTTTGTATAATATTGATTGTAATTCTCAAGAGAGGAAAGTTATAATCCCCTACTAAAATACAATCTTTCTCTTAGTAATATCTAGTAATGTGTAGATTAAAAGTGATGACTTTTAAATTGTTCTAGCTGAATGGTTGTTGCGTCTTGCACCACAGTACTATGATCTGCAGAACTTCCCACAGTGTGAAGCTAAGAGACAGTTAGAAATTTTACAAGAAAGATTAGAGTCTCGACAATACCAAGAAGGCTTTTAGGAGACATCTTTAACACCCTCTATTTCACCTTCAACATTTGCTTTATTTATTGTCATTAGATTACAATCTAATCAGTCTCTGTATCTCTTTTGTTTGTAGATATGTTTGAAAGTCACTTGTATATCAGTTAGTATATTTACTTGTATAGTAATATTTCGATTAGAAAACGGTATAAGCTAGATAAAATAAAAAAGACTTCTCTTGTATTGTACAATTTTCTCTTTATTTGTTAATTTTCTATTTATGATTTTGTTTTACTCTTTAAAAAATATAAATTCAGTAAAAGTTTCAGTTTAATTTTTGTATAATTTTATAACAATGTAACATGTTAAATTAAATTTATTGTCACAGTTTTTTAATTAAATTTTATGATGTAATTATAAATTCAAATAAATATATATTTATAATTTATTCAATATTAACTGATGATATTAGCCATAACTTAAGAAAAGAAATATTAGGAATGAGTACAAAAAGCAAAAAAATTAATATGTGACTTTGAAATTTTTATAATTTTAAAAATAACTTTCCAAAAGGTTAATAATTTTGAAGTTGCAGTAGTTTATTTTTTAATGGTGTATTTTTAATTAGAAGCTAGGCTTAATTTCTATTTAGGAGCTAGGCTTAGTTTCTAATTATGGGCTTGGCTTATTCCTTTTATTTTTGAAATCTTGTATATTTTCTGAAACTGAAATTAGTCTTTTGGATTCCACTTCGATTTGAGCTGTGTGGGGTCATTTGTAATAATTACTTCTCTACCTTTGTACACTATGTCTTACTCCTGAATGTATAAATATAAAGATAATAAATTTGATTTTTCATTAAATCATTCCAAAAATATATGTAAAAAAAAAACAATCTTTGGTTCATTCTATCCTGTTTTGTTTTATCTTGTTCCTTTATATTTTTGGTATCATAATCTAATGTTGGGTTGAATATTTTTGCTATCAATCTTTACTTATAAATGGTAATAAAAAGAAAATCACTATTAAACAATTAATGAGAGGGAATAGAATAAAAAAAATCAATCTGTCCCAGCCAGGACTCGAACCTGGATCTCCTGCTTGCCGGGCCGGAATGCTTCACTTACACCACCAGGACGAGCTAGATAACTTATTAAATTCCCACCACACTATCTGGGACAGATAGAATTTTTTATTCTATTCCTTCTCATTAATTGTTTAAAATTTACGTGGGATAATAAACCAAGACCAAATAAATTTTATAAAGAAAATGCCACTTGAGCACAGGAGGAAATTATTATCGCTCAGATATTATGTAAAAATATTAGCTAAGTCACACCACCCACTACATACCGACCTCTCCCTATGAAACAGACACACACAAGATAGACACTCTTTCCCTTACAGAATTAGGTGTATATTTAATGACCTAAACCTAGATATTCCTACACCTCTACCTCTCTAAGAATCAATGATAGAACCCTGGACCCTAATGAGGCCTCAATTTAACTTCTCTTTAACCAAGTACCTTAAACTAGAAACTCCTCCTGTTGTATTTTAAAATGAATTTTACTATCTTCTGCAAAAAATTTTCGTGCACAGCCATATACACAGACGGCTCTAAGATGAACAACAAAACAGGGGCAGCATTTGTGAGCAATGCAGGATCATACCGTTTCTCACTCCATAAAATGGGGAGTACATACACTGCATAGCTAATAGCGATTGACAAAGCTCTAAATGTAGCTATCCCTTAACTGCAACGGTTAGTAGTTTGTACTTATTCGTTGTCAGTATAAAGAACTTATTCAACCAACATACAATAATAAATAATATTCTATATAATATCCAAAATTTGTACCGAGAACGGATAAAAGTTACATTTTTCTGGACACTTAGCCATTGTGGGATACATGAAAATGAGAAGGCTGACTATGAAGCTTAGCAGGCTACGCAGATTGGCAATAATTGTAATTCCATTACTCCACACGACATAATGTCATTCGTTAAAAAAATAGTATTAAGTAAATGGGAGGATCAATGGTCTAATGTAAGAGAGAACAAACTTCCAGAAATCTAGAACACTGTTCAAAAGGAGAGTTTTTTTTACCGTGGATATTATTCTTAGATGATTTTAGTTGGAAACGTCGGCAGATAATCCTTTATTAAAAAATACATTTTTTAAATTTGTTTTTTGGATCTACCTTGACCGAACCCCAACTAAAATCATCTAGAACACTGTGTCTATGGAATTCATCTTTCAGAAAACATAGATGCGAAGAAGTAATTTTGTCTAGTCTGAGAATAGGGCACACTCGAATAACCCATGGTCATCTTATGGCGAAAAAACCTCCTCCGATATGTGAAGATTGTCAGGTTCCCCTCTCTGTAAAACACATTTTAACTGAATGCGTAAAGTATACAGATAAAATACAACAATTTAACCTCCCATCAAGCTTAAAAGTAATGTTAGGCAACGATTCACATACAATAGACCGTCTAATAAATTTTCTTAAAGATACTCTTTTATACAACCAGATCTAACCTCAGTAATTATAACTTATCAAAGTAATTATTTACTGAATAAATAATAATTAAAACTTAATGAATTAAAATAGTTGTGATAGCTAGTGGAACATATGGGGGGTGGGGAGGACTGGGGTTCTGCCTTTGGGTCGTGGCGGCTTGCGGCGCCGGTTTTGACCTCTTCTATTACAGCCGACCTGGAGGGTTTGGACGGCCTGGTCCCACCGTGCACTACCTCGTTCACTGGCCAGGTATTTCACTAAAGACTTATCAAGATTGACTTGACATAAGCTGGAAGTCAATTACGGAGGTCGAATTCGGCGTCGCAGGTTGCCTCGTGCTGGGGCATGGCTCTCCGTTTGTGTCTCCTTCATGGCTGCATCCCAATTGATACCCCACGTAAATGGCATTAATGACCCAAGTGGTTGACATGCCAAAAAAAAAAAAAAATATATCGAATTTAGTATTTGTGCTTGCTTTTGCTGACCATTTTGTGCCTTCCTTAATTAAATCGATGAGGAGAGGGAGTTTAGAGTAAGACTGCAATTTAAAATCTTTACTTTTATTTCCGTATTGAAAATATGCGTCAAATGTACATTCTGTCAAATTATTCTCCCGAATTAGTAACAATTGGCCTAAAATTTCCGGTTAATTGACCAATAAATCATGCCTGTAATTTTTGAGCTAGACCGAACTTGTTTGGCTATCAAAAATGTATCTACTGGTCGGGTTTTATTTGTTTCACATTTAAAATATGTGTTGAAGTATTGGTTTGAATATTATTTGAAAGACCCTGGTTTCTAATTGAGATTCTCCTATAACTTTTATTTATAGTTATAGTTTATGAACTATATGATTGGGATATATATGATACACCGTGCTGGTGTTCCAGGACTAGGAGTGGGAAGGAACGAAGGTTTCACAGGATTGATAAAATTCGTCTGCTTAAACTGTTTAGCGCACTATTTTCCTGTCTTAGGAACTCAAAGAATCAAACTTTATAGGGCGTAATATATATACGTTATATTGAAATAACCTGCATAACTCATATAAAATAATGGCCACAGTCAGCAATCCTCTGCCTCTTTCCTAGTACTGCCCCACTCCAGCTCTCCTTCCCAGGAGCCCTCCTTCCCGTCAGTTCGAGTTACGGCTTGTACCAGCCACCTCCCAGGCTCTCCTACTATTTTATTTTACTTAGCGCATATAAGTTTTCCTTTGTAGTGATCCTCACATTTAATTGTAACCGACTCCGATCAATGTTTGATCGTATTATATTGGAATTGATGAATAAAAATTTTTTTTTTTTTAAAGTAAACTTTCAACAACCCAATATAATTGGCGCAGTCCGGAACGGATCTTTATCGATTGATTAGTAGAGGTACAATACGTAATCAACGATAATACGTCGGGAATCAGAGGGAACATCTGAAACTCAACAGCTCCGACCGACCACAAGACTGACAAAAATTGGACATCCTTGATGAATACAAGAATGCTCCAGATTCTTCAGACCATTGTATGGTACGAACAATTACAACCCCCAGTTTTCTCAGAGTTACACACCCATCTAATTCCGATTTTTAGTGGCGAACCGGAAATTTTGAACAAATTCCTCGATATATCTCAAAAAATTGTTAATAAATTTGGCAACGCCCTAGACCCCACTGACTTCCAAAACGAAATAATTTTCCATAGAATTAGTTCTAAAATTAGAGGCGCAGCAGCACAAAACATGAACATGCAAACAGCTACAAATTGGTCTGAGTTAAAGGAAGCTTTAAATAATAGCTACCTTGACAAAAGAGACGTCATTACTTTAGGAATAGAAATATCCCACCTTAGACAAGAAACCCAGGAAACCCCCTTCTCCTTTCACGAGAGGACAATAAAACTTCTAAACACCTTAATTTCAGTCAGAAAATCTACCCTGAGTAATTCACATAGCCCCATCATTATCGAACACTACTAAAAGGTTGCCCTCCGATGTTTCTTAAGAGGACTTAAAGAACCTCTGTCGTCCACCTTAAAAACTAGAAACCCCTACGATTTAAACAAAGCCCTGGAGATGATCACAAATGATCATTAACACTATAGACACACGGAATCCCAGAACAAGGTAAATTCTCCCAATTTCAGAAAAACCAACTTCAATTACAGGCAAAATTTTTCACGACCGAATTTCCCTTTTTCTCCTAGACCAAATTACCATAAATCCACCAAGGCCAACGCAAAATTTAGCTATAATGCCTACCACTTCGAGACCAAACCTTACCACTAATACCCAACAAAGTCCACAAGCTACATACAAAACTCCCTTTAGAAATATACAACACCAGCCAAAAAAATTGTTCAATACAAACAATGTCACAATTTACGAACTCCCACAAGAAGATGAAACTCCCCAACAACCAACAAGTGAAAACACTGGAGAAATAACTTTCCCAGAAGAACAAAATCATTTTTTAGGACATTCCCCATCAACAGACGGTTTAACCTAATGACCCTAGACAATGACGAAAACAACTTGCCATATATTAAACACCCCACACTTAACTTAAAAATACTAATTGACACAGGAAGTTCAAAATCATTTGTTAATCCAGAAATAGCATTTAAATTTTTTAAAACTGACATAATAATTGACCCATTTGAAATTTCTACAGCACACGGAAAGACAAACGAAAAATACAGTACTAAAATCCCCATTGATAACATATCAAAAAAGAAAAATTTGAAACTAAAATTCCACATTTTTAAATTCCACAACACTTTCGACATACTATTAGGTATAGATAATTTAAAAATCGCTAAATGCAATATTGATATAACAGACAACAGTTTAAACACACCAGAAGTTAAGATACCTCTTTTATACCATGATTTAGAGAAAAAAGAAATTGTTCCCGCAATACCTCAATTAAAGCCCAAGGTTAGTAAAGAGTTTAATGATAAACAAAGGTATATACAAAATTGTAATAACAATAACAGTTCTAAATTAAAAGAAATCCCAAAATTTGAAACATTTTCCATAGAAGCTAAAACATAAAGAGTGATTAAAGTAAAAACATCAGGTTTGTTAAATGGAGACGCATATTTTTCAGGAATCCAAACGCTAAATTTTGAAATACCAGAAGGTGTCATAAAAGTAAAAAATAACGAAGCATATTGTGCTATAATTAATAAAACGGAACAAAATAAAGAATTCAAACAGTGTAAACCCCTTCCTGTCGAACCCATTAAAGCTTTTAAAAATAAAAGAAAATTTTACAATCCCGAAAAAATTAATTTGAATAATATAATCATTAACTTTGAAAATGAAGAAGAAAAAAAACCAAATTAAAACCGAACATATGAACTCAGAAGAAAAACAAGCATTAAAAACTTTGAAGACATATTTTCCAAAGATAGTGAACCATTACCAGCAGCAACAGAAATTAAACATACTATTAGAACAACTGACGAAATCCCTGTTTATACAAAAAATTATAGGTACCCATTCATTTACAAAGAAGAAGTAAAAACCCAGATTCAAAAAATGTTAGAGCAAAATATTATTAGACCATCCTGTTCCCCCTGGAATTCACCAATATGGATAATTCCAAAGAAGACCGACAATAGTCAACAGAAAAAATTCAGGATCGTGACAGATTACAGACTACTAAATGCCAAAACTATTGATGATCGCTACCCTATACCAAATATTACTGACATTTTAGATAAACTAGGCAAAAGCATGTATTTCAGCTGCATTGACCTTCATTCTGCATTTTTTTTCAATTTTAGTAGACGGCATTTTCGACTGAAGACGGACATTACGAATATTTACGAATGCCATACGGAATAAAAGGTGGACCCAGTACTTACCAACGCATGATAAATAACTTACTCAGAAACATAAAAAACACGATAGTATATTTAGACGACATATTGGTTTACTCCACTAGCCTACAAGAACACTTACAGACTCTTACAGAAGTTTTTACAGCCCTTCGAAAAGCTAACCTCCGCATACAATTGAACAAGACGGAATTTTTAAAACCCGAAGTCGCATATTTAGGACACATCATAACAAGAGACGGAATAAAACCTTACCCAGATAAAATTAAAGCCATTCAATCTTTTCCTATACCAAAAACAACGAAACAAATTAAATCGTTTAGGACTTTTAGGTTATTATCGAAAATTTATACCAAATTTCGCGGACATAACTAAACCATTCACCAACTGCTTAAGGAAAAACATGAAGATAGATATAAACGATTCAAATTATTACATAAAATGTTTTGACACTTGCAAAAAATTACTAGTTAACGAGCCCATACTACAATATCCCGATTTTAATAAGGAATTTTTTCTCACAACTGACGCAAGCAATTTTGCCATAGGCAGCGTCCTTAGCCAAAAAATTAATGGATCCCTTTTGCCCATAGCTTATGCCTCTAGAACTTTAAACCAATCCGAATGTAAATTGTTCACCATAGAACGCGAACTATTGTCCATAATCTGGTCAACAAAATATTTCAGACCCTACCTTTTTGGCAAACCATTCACTATTCAATGTGATCGTAAACCTCTCTCATACTTATTTTCAATGAAAGACCCATCATCTAAGTTACTTAGATGGCGCTTAAAATTAGAGGATTTCCAATTTAAGATTGTCCACATATCAGGTGCAACTAACAAGATATCAGATTGTTTATCTCGTGTTCAGATCAATAATAATGAAACGAAATCAAATGTAACTACGTCCCTGCCCGAAGCAGACGAGTCCCCTTTCAGAGCTACACAGTCGGCTTTTTCATCCCCACGTTCTTCGATAAGCTCCACTCTCCAACACTTGAACGAAGACCTCGAGTTCTTAAGACAGCATACTTCTCAACTCACAGACGAACCAACTAACCAAAGAGAACCACAGACTTCCCCAATAACGGATAACCCGCCTGACGCTATTATACAAGTAGAAGAAGACATTACAGACTCCGACATGCCAGTTTCCGACAAACCAGTAAATTACGCAGAGAATCAAATTTTTATACAACTTGTGAACTATAACCCTTCGAATCCCTCGATAGAAATTCTCTTCAAGACTAAACGTAGAATTACTCTTCAATTATCTAAAATTCATTTCGAACAAGACATAATCAAATTCGTGAAGGAAATGATTATACCCAAACGAAAATACTATCTTTATTTTGAACAAGACATTAGCAATAAATTTTATGAAGTCATTAGAAGACACTTTGACACAACTGAAGTTAACTTGACTAAATGTACAAAAAAAAAAAAAAAAAACTAACAGACATTCAGGACGAAAACAAATACAAAGATATAATACATTCATAGCACATTTCAAAGACTAACCACCGTGGATCAAACGAGACTTACGCCAAATTAAAGGACCAATACTACTGGCCTAACCAACTACAGACTATACAGACTTACATAAATATATGCAAAGAATGCCTGCAAACTAAATATGACAGACACCCTTTGAAACTACCTTTCAACATAACCCCTACGGCAAACAAACCATTCGAGATCTTACACATCGACACTGTAACATTCGGGAACACTAAATTCTTAACTATGATTGACACATTTTCTAAATACGCCCAAGCCTACAAACTGAACGCCGCCCAAGGAACTGACATAGTAGATAACTTGATCACCTTTTTCTCACATCACTCAACCCCTCACATTATTGTTATGGATAATGGTTTAGAGATGAACAACTCACTAGTAAAAGACTTACTAACTCTACACAAAATAGAAATCCACTTCACTTCCAGCCAAAATCCAAATTCTAATTCTCCTATAGAGAGATTCCACTCCACTCTGATCGAACACTTAAGACTATTAAATAACAGACCGCAATTTAAAAATGAAGACATACAGACCAAAGTAAAATATGCTGTATTAGCCTACAACTCATCGATACATTCCATCACCAAAATGATTCCATTCGAAATTATAAATGGAAACACTGGCAGAAAATTTACATTCGACATTGACATAGAACTGACTCTTTTAAAAAATTATATACAAAAGCATAAGGACAAACTTACACTACTCTACTCAAAAATAAATGAAATTAGCTCCAAATCTAAAGACAGATACATTTCTAAAGCAAACAGAAAACGAACAGACTCACCTATATCAGGTCCATTACCTAAGAAGGTTTACATAAAAAATAAACAAAAACAAAGTAAACTCATTAACAAATACAAACCAGAAACTTTAATTAAAACTGACGAACGGTTGAAAACAGGAAACATTAGACCGACGCACTTTAATACAAAAACTAAAATTCACCAGTCAAACATAAAAAGACCTCGAACAAATCCAGAGGAATCTAATAAAAAACTCTTAGAAGAAACACCTCATAAACCATCCACATCAAAAATCCCTGTTTCTATACAGAAAAAAAATAGTTATCTCCCAATACTAATTTTGGAACCCGACTATGATT
>KZ807900.1:137117-149243 GCA_000696205.2 Oncopeltus fasciatus | reverse complement strand
TAGCTATCACTAAGTATTATGAATAATTATTTGCATAAATATTAACTTCAGGTTTCTTATACCAATGACTTACCAAGCTGAAATAAAAGACATTACGAATAATATAGGAATCTTACCGATTGACCTTGGAACTGCTAAGCTTCAGACTACAACTCATACTTTTATTCATTACTATAACTTAGAAATACTGTATAAAGAATTAGACAACTTAGCGAAACACACTATGGGAATTTATAAATATATATCCATGTCACATAATAAAAACCTAGATAATTTGAATACTTATAATAAGTTAATTACATTAAATTCAACATTAGAAAGCATTACAAATAAATTGTATCACCTTAAAATACACGATGGACAACGTAGAATGAAAAGAGGAATTATTAATGCTGCCGGAAGTTTAATTAAATTAATCACCAGAAATCTTGACGATGAAGATAGAATCAGATATGATAATGTTATAAATGAAATTACCAGTAATCAAAATGACTTACAATATCAAATTAGTAAACAATTCTCAGTTAACTTAGACATCATAAACGCATTTAATAAAAGTTTAGACAATATTCAATATAACACAAACTTACTGAAACAAAACCTTTTAAATTTAAGCGAAATTGTAAACAATGAACAAGAATTAAGAACACTTGATGATGTTCTATATCAATTACAAAATGTATTAACAATTATATTAGATGTATTACAAGATGTAGAAAATTCATTAACTTTTTGTAAAATAGGTAAAATTCACCCCAGTATAATTACAACCAAGCAACTGTTCTTGGAAATATATAAAATATCAAATCATTATAACAAAAAATTGCCATTTGAACTTAAGTATAGCAATATTTTAGATTTTGAGTCTCTACTCACTGTTGATTGTACAATAGGCATAAATTAAATAATTTATTTTATAAAGCTACCCATCTTCTCAGAAAAGAAATATAAATTAATAAATTTAATATCAATTCCCACTTATGAAAACAATTCATTTATGACTATTATTCCAAAATTTAATTACTTTCTTACTAACCCTAGTGATATAAAATATTTAGATAAAAATTGTAAACTATACAATGGCATTAACAACTGTTTTAACGACATCAAATTTCATCGCAAATTAACATGTGTAGAAGAAATTTTATCAAAAGGCGACTCATGTTCATGCACCTATACAGATGTCATCATTCAAGAAAACATCGTAGAACAACTTCCAAATTCTGCACAATTTATAACTATTTTCCCCAACAGAGAAAAAATAGTTATTAACTCAAATCACTCATCCGAAGACATCGAACTTCAAGGAATCAAATTCATAAAACTCAACAAAAATGAACATTTTATTTACAATAATATATCATTTAATTACTCATCTGTTTCATATGGAATACCCATACTTTCTAAGATAAAACTCAATTATATTGTAAACAAATCAAATTTTTCAATTAATTTTAAATCCATAAGTCTAAGAGACATTCAATTTAATCCCATTATACATGTAAAACATGTATTTAAAACACAATTTTTTAATTTCAATTTTTGGACACTTCTAATATATTGTATATTGATCATAATCGTATTATATTTTCTGTATAATTATTCAAAAAATTGTAAAGGGAAGCCTCAACCTGTACCTAGAGCTGATGAACAAAATGTACCCCAGAGTCAAAATGTTTTATTTTCATGATATGAAAATATCTTAGAGGGGAGGCGTTATATTGAAATAACCTGCATAACTCATATAAAATAATGGCCACAGTCAGCAATCCTTTGCCTCTTTCCTCGTACTGCCCCACTCCAGCTCTCCTTACTCTCCTTCCCAGGAGCCCTCCTTCCCTTCAGTTTTTCTTTGTAGTGATCCTCACATTTAATTGTAACCGACTCCGATCAATGTTTGATCGTATTATATTGGAATTGATGAATAAAATCTTTTTTTTTTTTAAGTAAACTTTCAACAACCCAATATAATTTATATATATGTTTAAAGTTGCCCTAAATCCTCATCCTATACTGCTGATGGCTTAGAGCTTAGGGCCTAGGGTCAAGTAATTTGCAATCAGGATCTGTCTATTCTCAAACTTTGATTTTTAGATGATGGGATTTGTATTTATTCGACAACAGATGTTAAAGCATCATATAGCTTGAAATGTATTATTGTAAGTTGAGTTTCGTGTTTTTGTGCATAAGGGGTTTACACGAATAGTACTTCCATTAAAATTCTTTACATGAGATAAGAAAACTTAGTGAGGCAATCATTGTGCTCCAAGAGATCGGAGGAGTTTTATTGTGAATTCGTGGTTGGAATAAGTTGCTCGTTGGAGGGTAGTTCTGACTGCGCCAGCTGCTACAAGACAGGCCACGGTCTCATTTTCGCCACTGCTCGCAGAGGTCTGCTTCCAGAACCGTCTTCCACCTCCGGATTCGCCCCCGGTTTCAGCAGCAATGCCATCGGAGGTAGATTTCCCTCAGCAACTTCTTGTTCCAATGGTGTCCAGCTCCAGGTTCTCTCTTCGAGATCTTCATCCCTCTCTATTGCTCTTTGAGCCGACGCGAGGTCATCCTCGAACACGGCAACACTCAACTCCTGATTGACTTTCTCCGCGTCGGCTCTGCATCTCTCCACCTGAAACATCAATGTCTCATTATTATGTTTTGATCAGCAGTAATGGATGCTGGGTTCCTTTTAAAAAAGGAAGAAAACAAATTCGGTATTTTGAATAACAATTACAAATCACTAAGTGAATTTAATTTTGGCTGAAATTGGTCGAGTTAGGGTTTTAGAGCAAGGCAAAATGTTATTACTTTTGTTAGACAATAGCAAGCGTTCCATAATATGTGAAAATAATAACTTTCTCCAGCAATTATAATCAAATAATTCAAATAAATATTTTATTCTAATTTATGGTATTCATTAGTGAATCCTGAGAAATATTTTTATTTTAGGCTGCTCCTGCGCAGCAGAATTTATATATTTATTTTTTATATTTCTGAAAGTCTTTAGTAACTCGTTCAAAAGAGAAGTATATCTAAAAGCTATGGATCATCCTACATTTTTGCATTGTAACATTACTCTTATGGCATGATCATTTTAACGTGACCAAAAATATATGGCCAAAGACTTGCCGGGGCGGAGAAGGAGCAAGCTGCCTTTGGAGGCGAGAGTGAAGAGGTCACGAAAGAATGCAATTTGAAATTATTTCATTATTATCCTTCATACGCCAGAGGAGGTGGTTTAATAAGAACTGTGTAGGGCATTGGGACTTACTGGAGATTATAATTCTTCCAAACACAATGGGTGCACTGACACATGAATACATTCTGTCGTAGATTAGTAAGGGTGCAAATCCTCAAGAAGACATGTCTTTGACTTGTATTGTCTCAAATTTGGGGAGACATAACTGAAATATTTCTCTCTGAATATCGATCACTTCGCACTGTTTTGGGTTGCAAAGTAGTGACAAAGAGTAATCGTAAAATAAGTTGTGTAGTTGGGGTCACAATAGTAGGGTATAAACGCCGGTCCTGGGCCATACAAATGAGAAAAATTGCGGACACCATGGATTCCTGCCAAAAATTCTTACCTCTAAGCTTATCTCTTTAGATCAATGTAGCAGCGCTCAGGGCCTTACCTCCATGTTACCTAATCGCTGGTGACGTCTTTAGAGCGAATTTTCTACCTCATCGCTTGTGACGTCATAAAAGCGACCTACCCCGCAAGGGGCCCTAAAGGTTTCAGCGAATATCGTTGTAACATAACGATAATCGCATAACATAACCGACCCTGCTAATGTGACCATAACATAAACAAGAGAATTTTTTAGTAACCTGCCCATTACCTATGACGGGGGCTATCCCCCCTTTGTTATTGGCTTATCTGATGACTTTTCACCCCACACCCTTCCAGAGATTTTTAGGAGTATTTTCTAGGAACATTCGGGAGGTCACGTGACATATGAATCCCCCCTCTGTTATTATGTTTTTAGACCCCTTTGACCCCACACTCCCTAGAAAATTTCCTAATTCCTAATTAATTGTTAATTAATTCCTAATCCCCCTGACTTGAAACCTAAGAGGTTTGGTGGGAAACCCTGGCAGCTGCTATCTGATTCCAAAGGCTTAGAGGTAATAATTTATGGCGGGAATCCATATTGTCCAACATTTTCCCCATTTGCGTGGCGCAGGACCGGCTTTTATCAAGGAGGAGTTGACTGATCTAGGATTTTGTGTCAGGAATGCCATAAACGTGGTCATAAAGTGGAGATCTCTGCCACAAAAACACCCCTCACACGGTTCTTCGTGGACTTACAGCCTACACCCAATATTCAAGACATTTATAGCTTGACCTCGCTCTACCACTGTAGGATAAGAGTTGAGAAACCTCATCCTCGTAAAGATATAGTACAGTGCCACAAGTGCCAGGAGTATGGGCACACGAAAGCATACTGTGAACACAATCCACGGTGTGTCAAATGTGGAAGCGCTCACATAAGTACAGATTGCCCAAAATCTCGAAACACCCCAGCTACCTGTACACTGTGTAAACACAACCACACCGCCAACTACAAGGGCTGTCAGGTTTATGTCACCAGGAGGTCACGGGGCTATCTTCGTTTGAGTCGACGGGGAGGATTGTAGGGGTTGGAGTTGGAAGACATAGTCTGTGCTAGTGGATTAGGATGGTATGTTAGTTTACTGTGGAAAAGAGTGAAGCGGGAAGAATTGAAGTCTTGAACAAAAGGAATATTAAAATCGTGGTGAAAAGAAGAATTGAATACGTAACAGAGATCATTTGCGATTATTCGGAGGGTTTTGGATTGAAAGGACTGGATTATTTGGATGTTGGAAGGTTTAGCGGCACCCCAGTTTTCTACTCCGTAAGTCCAGATTGGTCGTAATTAGGTATTGTAGAGCGTCAGTTTGTTTTTTTATCATAAGATTGGATTTCTTATTCATGTATGGAAGTCCATATCTCCGATTAGGTTCTTGTCTTTTAATTTTAGTATGTTCTCCCCATGTAAGTTGTGAGTCAAGATGGAACCCAAGGTAACGAATGGAATTTGAATGTGGTAAAGGAATATTGGTAAATTTCACAATTTCCGGGAAGCCTTTTTTCCGCAGTTGGAAATTAATTTCAACGCATTTTTCATCATTGATTTTTATTCTCCATTTGCCACACCATTGTTCGATTTTTTCGAGGTGATCTTGTAGCTTTTTAGAAGCAGTTTTAGGATTGGGATGGGAGGATAGGATAGCTTTGTCGTCCGCAAATAGAGCCAAGAGGGTACTTGGATGGGCAGGGATGTCAGCAGTGTACAGGATGAATAGGATAGTGGGGACATAGCCTGTAACTAATTTGAGAGTGGTGTCATTGGTCACCTTCTCTCCTCATGTAATTGACATTGAATGTTATTTTTACTTCATTGTGATCAAATTATAAAATGTTTTTATTTTTAAAAATGTAATAAATAAATAAGAGTTTAAGAAAAAATAAATAATTCCATTTCAGAATCAATTACTGTTTCGATTGAAGAGTTAATTGGTTTTGGTCAATACGTTTATTTAAAATTTTTTTTTCAAAATATGCAATTTTTATTATTAGCAAACCTTTTGGCTTCCATTATAAGCCATCTTTCAGCGCTCTTAACGGAATTTCATAAGTTCGTGAATAGATAAGGGAATGGAAAACGAGTAAAAAATACTCGTTTAAGAAGAGAGTTTGTTGACCGTAGATATTATTCTAAGATGATTTTAGTTGGGGTTCGGTCGAGGTAGATCCAAAAAAACACAAATTAATAAAATGTATTTTTTTAATGAAGGATTATCTGCCAACGTTTCGGCTCAGTCATGGAAATGTGAACTTAGGGACAGGACGTCCTCTCTCATCTTCATGATAGCCCTGAAGATGGCTTACAATGTAAGCCGAAACATTGGCAGATAATCCTTCATTAAAAAAATACATTTTTTTAATTTGTGTTTTTTTTGGATCTACCTCGACCGAACCCCAATTAAAATCATCTTAGAATACTCGTTTAAGGTTGTTGAAGGAGAGTCGAGGAGGTAATGTTAAAGAGGATAGCGCCGTGGCAATAGACAAAAATAAAGCCAAAAGCATCAAGAAAAAGTAGCAATAACAAATTTTCAAAATACGAATAATAAAAAATGTACATTTTAAAGAAAATTTTTTAAAATTTTAATCAAAATTCTTGACCAAACCCTAACCTCTTCAATCATATACCTCTATGGTCGATTTCTTCGTCCAAAAACTTCTACTGACAAATCTTCCTATTATTGAGAATTGGTTTTCTTAATTCTTATTTGCACCATAATCTTAGGAATTACTTAAGAAACTTAATTGAAACGCCTCAAGTCTTAAGTTACTCCCACACTACTAATAGACGTTTTGAATAAAAGAGCAATATGTAATTCTTGGAGATGCACTTCATGTTTTCTGTGAGTTTTTGAATCGCTTGATACATGGCTTACCGACTTTACCAGGGTATACGAAGGAGGTTATAGCAGTCCCTAGTAAAGCGAGGTTACAGCGTTTTGTACAAAGTCCTAATTCCTGCACTAATGTCTCACACTCGCACTGCAGAAACACATCCAACATCATTGTAGCCTACCATCGGCTTAGACTAAGTTAGATAAATTTTAAAGCCCTTTTACCTATCCTATTCTTAGACACTCACCAATATCACTCCAGAATTTTGTCGCCTCAGATAAACAACTTCTTCGAGATTCTTACTCGACATGCTAGACGTTGTAAGCAACAAAACAAACACACCCGTTCTACTTGGAAGTAGTCACTTATCTTGACGCAATCACCTATCTGCCCTAAGCAATTTTGAATGTCCACAATGGTAGGACCACTATCAGCCCCCTCATTTAGGGCCCAATTGATTAGGATCTATCTTTTTACTCTCTATCGTGATAATGTCTAACATATCTCTATGTATTCCATGGCAAGAAATTCTACGAGGTCCATTTAACTACTTACTGAACACACAAGCACACCTGTACACAAACAGCAACTCATCTCTGCAAACTCAAAGAAATCTCGTAATTATGCCCTCCAAAATCTACCTCCCTATTTTAAATTGAATTAGAACTAAAAAAATTGCCAAATACTCTGAAAAAATATTGACAACGTACTCTAGACCCAAATTATTAAGAATCTTGTTCATTAATCGTCTAGAAAAATTATTTGACATCTAAAAGAAATTGGAAGGTTATAAGTTATATGAGAAATATGTACCAAATAATAGCTACCCTTGGAAAGAAAATTGACGAACCTTACTTTAGACTGTTAAAATACCTAATTTACATAAAAATACAAAGAATAGTTATGGAAAGAAGAGGATGATTACTTTTTTTCAAAGTTCATCCCCTTGAATAATACGACAGTCTGTCATATTGATGAAATCCTCAATGTGCCCCTGCTCTTTAAAGCGATCGTAGATTTCATTACATCGAAGGAGATCAATTGAAGGTCCATGGAGATGACTCATTCTCGAACCTAGTACTCAAGAGACTTCCACAAAGAGCCCAATCTGCAGATCTGTTGGTGGAATACCTTGAAAGGTGATTTTGGGACCACGTAGAAAATAATGACCTCATCCCAGAGCATCAATTTGGGTTTAGAACTCGACAATCGGCAACTATCCCTAGCGACTAGGTGCAACGAGTTGCAGAACAGATGGCCACTACCCAGTTTAAGGCCGAACAATAATCCTTTTTTGAGATTTAATTAACTTTCGATTCTCGATGGAACGAGAACTTTTTTAAACTGAAAAATATATCTCTACCTTTACTCTATTTTAAAATTACAAGTTAACTTGTCCTAAACAGAAAGTACCAAAAGCAGTCTATAGAAACTTGGACCGATGATAATGTTTGTTGGAGTAACTCAAGGAGTAATCATGAATCCCTATTGTAAGGGCTTTGCGCAAAAGAAGGGTCAGGACTATCATGAAACCTTCAGTCCAGTCTTTTTGCTAGAGAGACTACTATCAGGACGGTTCTTAGCATTGCTGCAGATGAGAATATGCATCTGTTTCAATTCGATGTCTCAACCACCTTTTTAAATGGTGAGTTAAATTAGGAAATTTATATTAGACTGCCAGAGGGTTTTCAGGACAATTCTAACCAAGTCTGCAGATTGAACAAGAGCCTCTACGGTTTGAAACAGGCTCCCAGGCGCTGGAACCAAAAGATAAATAGTTTCCTTGAAAACTTAGGTTTTAAAAAAAGCTCAGTAGATCCATGTTTATATGCTAAAAATAATAATAAAGTTAAACTTTTGTTGGTCTTGTATGTTGATGATGGATTAATAGTCTCATCAAGTGAAGAGGAAGCTGAAATGATTATTACTAAACTTAAAACTCAATTAAGGATCACAGAAAAACCCTTCAAAGCAAGGGAGGTATCAAAATAAGTCAAAATGCATATGTTAATAGGCTTCTTAAAGAATTTCAATTGGATGAGTGCAAGGCAGTAAATACTCCCATCTTAAAGGATGACAGTGAGGTATTAGGGAAGGAAATGTTAAATTAATCCAAAAGGGACTTTCCTTATCGTGATGCAGTGTACCAGACCTAACATTTCAATTGCTATGAGTGTTTTATCCTGGAAGCTTCTCCATCCTTCTGAAAATGATGTATGCAAAGTGAAAAGAATTATTCGCTATCTGAAGGGTGCTCCTGAACTAGGACTGCTCTACAAAAGAGACTGAAATGGGAAATTTTTATTGCTACTCGGATACTGATCTTGGAGCTGATACATTGACTGGTCGGTTAACAGGAATAGTATGCATGTATTTTGGTGGTACTGCCTCATGGTTCAGCAGGAGGCAGGCTTCTGTAGCCATATCTACTACCGATGCTGAGGTTATTGCTGCAACCAGAGAAGTGGTTTGGCTGAAAAGACATTTAGAGGAAATCACCAACAATAACGAAAGAATTTTGTTTGTAGACAATGATACTGCCATAAAATTGGCTGAAAATCCGGTATGGCACAAACGCACAAAACACATATCCATACGGAATTTTTTTTGTGAGAGAGAAAGTGCAAGATGGTACACTCAAGATAAGAAGAGTTGCGACTCAAGAGCAAACAGCCAATAGTTTTACTGAGCCCCTTCACAGTCCTTCGACTAAAGAAGATCAATGAAGAACTGGGACTGTGTGTGTGTTAGATGGACGGTGATAGTTTTTTTATTAAACAATGAAGGAAGGTGTTGAAGTACATAATATGTTATTTATATTATACTTTATTTTAATATAAAACTTTTTGTATTATAAAACCTTTACGAGGCAACATAACCTCATGTATGGTTATCTGTGTATGTGAGTTATTAACGTGTTAGTCACGGCATACCGAGTTCCTATCTCTGAATTATCCCTTCATAAGGCTTTTATGTAGTATTTAATATATGGATCACGGTTCTTCATTATACGTGAACACATTTGCTGATTTGAGATATAATGATATAAGGTGAGAGAGCTTTGTAACCAGAGTACTGGTGCTTTGTAACTAAAGAACCAAAGTACTTTGTAGAAGAGAAATACAAAAAGAATGGTTTCTTATTGGAAATGTAAAAAAAATTTAATTCCTCGAGACGACTTATTATGCTAATCATAAGGGAATATAAGTAATATATAATACAAGTCATTACCAAGCCAAGGAAAAAAAGAATAATTTATAAAAATTATTAATTGTTAATTTATTATGCAAATCAGCTTCAGTAAGAAAATAAATAAATAGTCCCATGAAGAGCAGCTCACGAGAATAAATTAGGAAAAATTGAGAAATTAAAAAAAAGAAAGAAAAAAAAAAAAAGACTATTAGTTGTGATAAAAAAAAGTGCTAGATGAAGGCAAGGAAGTGAAAAAAAGTTTAATACCAAGCATTTTTATCATGCTACTCTCCAACTAAATATTGAAAATAGTAATTTGTGTTATATAAAAATAAATACAAATAATTATAGGTATAATATTTATTTTACATTCTTCAAAAATAGTTGTTATGTAATCAACCTCATCTGAAAGAGGAAAAATTTTTTTTCTTTTTCATTCTCAGTTTTTTTATTTAATTTTTTTTTACAGTCATCTTTTTTTTATAGTTTTAATTTTTACAAATTTATATTAATATTATAAACACAAATATATTCATCTGAGAATAAACATGCTATTCATTTTATATGTACAGAGATAACATAGTAAACCAGTCATTAAAAATGTGAGTCACATTTAGTTCCAAATAAGATTTAAATCTGTCAGGTTTCTTGCCTGTTCAATTATAAATCATAAAATACAGCAAGTAAGGGAAAAGAAAAGTAACATATTTAAACGATTTTAAAAGTCTGCATTTGAAAAATCATATTATATGTGCTCTTGATACAGTTTTGATTAATAATTTGGAATTACGGTTCCCAAAGTGAAAAAATTGAAAGGTGTATTGGATAATGCTTGTAAGTAATTGTTTGTCTTACTTTTATAAAAAATAAAGAATAATTAATTAGCAATGAATATTTACAAGCTATTTTTTTATCACATTTTATTAAATAAATGGGATTTGTGATTGAGGGATACACTTAAATACTATTGGTAACACAAAACAATCTTTTTAGCTATTTCTATAAATACACAAATTTTAATTAAGAAGACCCAATTTTCATAATTAGTATGTTAACTATTCATATTCAATAAGAATATGTTAATATAGAATGATATATTTAGAAAATTAACTATACACGTTTTAACTTATCATCTAGAATATTTTTAAAGCTTTATATTCATTTTTCGTTTTACTGTATCAACACTGAATAATTTCTATTTACAATTCTTATTTTGCTATGCAACAATACTTAGTAAGGTATGAAAAAAATAAAAATATAAATATATATTAGAAATCAAAACAATCTCACTAGATTCTTTAAGAAAATATATGAGTATTTCTTACTCATATATAACAAATATAAATGTGTATGTATATATACATATATAGACACACTCATACAAACATGATTAAATTTAATTAAACTAATCTTCTCTACTAAATCAGGTACTACATTTTGCGCTGAACACATGCAGTAAGAGAATATTTTCTACATTATTAGTGAAAGTTAAGTTCTCTCAAGGGCCTTATTCCTACCATAGGAAAATTGTGTTGCATATCAGATCTATACTAATTCACATTAAATAACAAAAATATTAACACTTATTATCTAATCCTAATCCAATAACACCAGCCAATTCTTTCTCGTTACCTGGGATCCAATTCATTTATTTTTTTAAAATACCAATTACCATGGAAATACATAGTCTCTCTCTCACTCTCTCTCTCTTCTTAGACACACACAAATATACACTAAATCTCTCTTATCACTATATATATATATCTCATACTTATTTTCAATGAAAGACCCATCATCTAAGTTACTTAGATGGCGCTTAAAATTAGAGGATTTCCAATTTAAGATTGTCCACATATCAGGTGCAACTAACAAGATATCAGATTGTTTATCTCGTGTTCAGATCAATAATAATGAAACGAAATCAAATGTAACTACGTCCCTGCCCGAAGCAGACGAGTCCCCTTTCAGAGCTACACAGTCGGCTTTTTCATCCCCACGTTCTTCGATAAGCTCCACTCTCCAACACTTGAACGAAGACCTCGAGTTCTTAAGACAGCATACTTCTCAACTCACAGACGAACCAACTAACCAAAGAGAACCACAAACTTCCCCAATAACGGATAACCCGCCTGACGCTATTATACAAGTAGAAGAAGACATTACAGACTCCGACATGCCAGTTTCCGACAAACCAGTAAATTACGCAGAGAATCAAATTTTTATACAACTTGTGAACTATAACCCTTCGAATCCCTCGATAGAAATTCTCTTCAAGACTAAACGTAGAATTACTCTTCAATTATCTAAAATTCATTTCGAACAAGACATAATCAAATTCGTGAAGGAAATGATTATACCCAAACGAAAATACTATCTTTATTTTGAACAAGACATTAGCAATAAATTTTATGAAGTCATTAGAAGACACTTTGACACAACTGAAGTTAACTTGACTAAATGTACAAAAAAAAAAAAAAAAAAAGCCTTTT
>KZ807900.1:122723-136728 GCA_000696205.2 Oncopeltus fasciatus | reverse complement strand
AATTTATTAATATAAACTAACAGATATATATCCTTTTATCTACAAAAAATTAAATTACTGATATTTAGGACTCAATTTGCCTCACTATCTTAACTTTCAGGAGTATAAATTTACTATACTAAATTTGAGAGAAATGGAATGTTAATAATGATCTCTTTATGAGGAAAAATGTGTATATAAATTACAATTTTACAAAAACTTATGAGCAGTTTGTTACATTCACACATTTTCATAATGGATGGAATATATCTAAAAAAATATAATAAAACATAAATTTTTTAATACATAACTTTTCTATGACTTTGGAAATCGTTTTTATTTTTACAGAGAGCACAACTTTAAGAGGTAACTGTAATCTATAAAATATATTTTGATTGAAACTGAGTCCTTCCTCAGTGCAAGATGACAGTTCAACACTCTTGCGTTTTATGGAGCATTCTGATGTAAAGAAGGTATCACTTTATTTTACAGTTCATGAATATAATAGAAAATAATGAGACAAGAACGAAAAGAAAACAAAATATTTTTACATACCTAATAAATAACACTCCAAATCATTTAGGAGCAAGTGATCAATTAGCTATCACTAATAATTCCCTGCAACTTGTGGATATGTCTTAAATCTTGATCACTGATCAATTTATTCTATTACAATTCATAATAAAATGTGTTCCGATTCTATTGACTATAGAGTTAAACTAATTAAAATATATTTTTATTCAGATGTTTGCCAAAACGAATAATGGTATACATACATATATATATATATAGTAATTGATTTCATTATATGAAACTATGATTTTCCATTATTTAATAGAAAATTTTTTTTGTTATTCCATTATTTTTTCTGCAAATAAAATCCTTACTTTATATTAAAAAGAAAGATAAAATTAATTACTAACNAATTATAATATTATTATTCTTTTTTTTTTGTTGGCTATATTGCAAATGTAGTACTTATGTGCATTTTACCAGGCCTTAGAGATAATAACATAACTAAGCATACAATAGTAACTAAGTAACTAAGCACACAAACATATTCGGATGCTTTGGATAAACGATTGGGGAGCTTTTCCAGAAGCAATTGATTGGTCCTGCTCCCAAACCCAGCTATTTTTGGTAAGTCAATAATTTTCTGTAACCTTTGCTCCCTTAGATTAGTTTTCAGCTGTTGATTGATGGATAATGAAATCCATCAGGAGAATTGATTGATGAATTAATGAAAATTCAGGAGGGTCGACGACCTATTTCATACTCAAAGCAACACCACCGTGGCTCCAGGAGAGAGAGCACTAACCTCCTGCTAGTATACAAGCAACTCAACTATAGAGCATAAAGGTAGGGAATTTTGGAACTTACAGCTCGAAAGGAAGAACTTAGGGGACCGCATGCTAACCACTGCACCATGAGTGAACATATCATAATCAAGAATGACTTATGTAAATATTAAAAAGTTTAATTTGTCTAAGAAAATAATATTAAAAGTTAGTAATTTGCTCAAGACAAGAAGGAGAATTAAGTACAGTATTTGTTTGGATAATAATTACTTGAGGAATAGCATACCATATCTCCTTTGCACAAATATATAGACTTAAATCCATAGCTTAATGGATATAAGCCTACATTATTATTTTTAACTTCTATTTGGGAATATATTTTTCCAATAAATACAAGGTAGAATATATATTTCTCAACTATGTCTACTCTTGATTGCCCACACTTATAATCAACACCTATCTTATTTACTCATAATAATATGCTAGACTGTGATCAATAGGGAGACTGAAAAATCTCTAGGTAGATTAGATTCTAGAGAATTTCAGACATTGGAATATAATAAAGTTATTTTTCTCTTGCCGAGATTTTAAACTAGAAACATTTAAGGTCAAAATTGATCTAAGTAATTTTGACTAGACTCCTAATTTTTTAATTTCTTCTTCATAGCAAAAATACATTTGGGCAGTTCTCCTGTATTTTCTTTTATCTGCTCTAAGACCCATTCTATTCAAATTTGTGCTAAGCTCTGAATTTCTATGATGCCTTTGCATTAAGGTTCAGTTACAGCAAACATCATCAAAAATTATTTGTTGAGAATTGTATGGACAGAGTGTCTTTATTTATTGTATTGTTGTATTTTTCAATGATTATTTATATGATTATTGTGAACAATTCACAACCAATTTTTCCATCTCCAAACTTTGAGTTCAATTTGTGTTATTTAGTCAGAATTGAATATTTTTCTAGAGCACATCTGCATTTTAAAATATTTAACATTTGTAAGTCTTAATTAATAGGCCTGAATTAATAAAATATTTAAATAATTTATTGGTTGATCTGCAGAATTCTCCCTACAGCTCTTTTCAAGACTGAAAAATGACTGACCCTTTGAGGCAGCTATATAAAGGAGAGAGAGATTTTCCAGATCAGCAAAACTATTTGTTTCATGAGCATTTAAAATTATATCATTCTCCCATTGATAATCATATATAATTAGTGCACTGCTTAGTAGCCTAAAAATAATTTCAGTTTGTTATTAATTTAAGTGTTAATCTGGTATATCTTTAAATATACACAATAATACTTTTTTACCCTATGAAGTTCACAATTACCTCCTAAAAGCTGGCATAATCCAATACAGCACTCAATTTTATTTGAATAAAATATATCTTTGTCAAAGAATTATACATTTAACCATTATTTTTAATAAATGGTGTATTAATAATTTATTAATATAAACTAACAGGACATAAATATTTTAAAGGGCATATACATTTTAAAGCTTAACAAAACATTGTGTCTTAAATATTCTCTTTGATTATCTCAATATAAAAACAATTATTTCTAGTTTACCTGAGTTGCATTATTTTCTTGAAATATTTACAATACACTCAGAGGCTTTTAACCTTTCATATAATATACTTTCATCATAAAGACAATTTTGACTTAATATAATACAGACCACATATTTTATTTCCCATAATATAATTCCTTGTAATGATGCACCATATTTATAAAAATAATGTTATGTTTAATTTTTTAAATTAACTTATTGCATTACTCTATTTAACAAATATATACACAAATTCAGCTGTTACAATAACTAAAATAGAAAAGCTTTTCCTGGGGAACTTGATAGATTTCAGAAACAACATTATCAATAACAAATTGACTTCTATAATGTGGTGGTGACCAAATGACGCAATATTAGCATGGAACAACTTCACTTTCATTAACAACCTTATTAGAAATTTTTTTAAAGGAAATTAGCAAATTAGCCATAGTTAAGAGTTATTTTTTAAGTCCTCCAAGAGCCTAATTATGAATGAATGGCTTACTGTCATTTGCAGTAAAGAAATTACTGAAAGTAAGAAAATTCATAAATGAATAACAATTTTTTATTACTTTCAATCACGCAAGTATCTTTACGTGCTATTCACTGAAGTTTATTTAGCTGACTGATGAAATAAGATTTGTATATGTTGTTTAATAACTGTCCAAATTGACATAATGGGTCTTTCATTAAACATTGTATGAAAGTCACATATATGAAATTTCATACATACATGCATGTATACATATTTATTATTTAAAGTACATACATAAAATCACTATTAATTGAATCAATATCTTTAAGTGAAATTTTTATGAAGAACCTTTTAAGTCACTAGAACGATCTAGTCGTTTAACATTTCAACAATGAAATAACAAATTCACTATTGTTTGGCCAAAAAGGTTTAATTAATTAATAATTAAATAGCAATAATAGTTAATAAAAATAAGATTGGTTTAGAATAAATAAATGATATGTATTTTAAGTTCATATTTTATTATAACAAATAATCTTGGTTAAGAAAAGCAAGGTTATTTGTTATAATAAAAATAAAAACATCTTTTTAGAGATTCAAAAATTAAGATATACTTAAACAGTATAATTTTTTAAAAGATCATGTAATGCTTTTTAAAAGTTAGCAAAATTATGAAAGAACTTAATGACAAAACACTAGTGGAAAATATATGAAGTTTATTTAACCCATGTACACACTTCTCTGACCTCACTCCCGACTACTCAAGCTGCCTGTTTCTGTTTCTGATGAGCGGATGTTATCTGATGAGCACTTTTTTTTTTTTTACTTTGGTTTCTTTCTTTTCAATATTGGCTTTTATACAATTTGTAAACTCAGAAGAGAAAAATATTTTATAAGAGCTTAAGGAAATATTTGATACCTAAATAAAGCGTTAGGTAAGTTTAAGAAAATGTATGGCTAATTGAAAAATTGATTAAAATTTTACCCTTTGGTCTAATTAGGAAAACAACTGAGAAATCTTCATCAAATTATTTTTTAAAGTTCTTGTCAGGACATCCGAAGTGACAATTTAGCTTAGCCTTAGACCTCCAATCTGTATAGCACTGTTGGAAGAACTCTTAAATTAAGAACTTCAGTACATGAAAACTTCTGGACCTTCCATAATAAGTATGATAGCGTAAATCATTTTATTCCCTCCTCGAAAAAAAAAATTAGTTAACCTCAGAAATATCATTACATCTAAGTACTGTTTTAAAAATATATTAAAATTTTTATTAAAATCTTATTAAAACCAGATGTGGTAATGAATTAATAAATGATTATTATTGAGTTATATTTTTGATTAAGCTATAAAATAATGCACATATATTAAAATTAATTATATTGCAGAAATTTTTGTCAGAGTTTCGGCCTGAATCAGAAAAATAAAATACTCCAAAACTGTTGGGAAGGTTTATGGTCACATCTCAGAGTGCAGAATTAAACAGAGACCGGTGAAATGGGGGTTTGTTCACTATCTTAGAAGGGTGCCGACAAACCCCCTCCCACCCCATTTGACCGGTTGTCTCTCAGTCTAGTACTGCACTTTGAGATGTGACCATAAACCTCCCTCAGAGTCTCTCCTTATAACAATATCGGTACATATAAAGTTGGTTTAATTTTTCATATTTTTATAGTTAAAATTTTTAGTTTGATCTGTAAATATTTTTCTGTTATATAACATACCACATCTCTGTCTGTTCATTTCAATCTATAATTCTATAAGTGTAAAAGTGTGGATTACATTTCACCCCTTATATTGACTTACAAGTTAAGTAAAAATGTTGGCAATAATAAAATAATCACCCAATAATTATGGAGTATTTTATTTTTCTGATCCTGGCCAAAACCCTGACAAACTTATCTAGTACAACCTCTAACAATATTAATTATATTATTTATAACATATTTCTTATTTTGCTCAATATTATTTCAATTATGAGATTAAATTATCAAACTTTTTTTTAATGAACCACATTTTTTTTCCCTTACGGCAGTAACCAATCATGTTCATGCTCTCAATGGTGTGATAATTTTTCAAGCCTAGGAAGTTGTTATACTGTAGTCATAACATACCTTCAGTTTAATGAAATAGTTTAGTTAATAAAGATAATTAATTTTAAATGAAATCCATAATCAATTAAAATCCTGCTAAATAAAATAATTTTAGTATGATAGATCAAAATGAAAATTAATCATAATAATCTCCCTATTTCATACAAATTAAAATAAATAAAATTAATATAAATNATAAAGTAAATTTAAAAAAAATAATTAAAATAAAGTCTATAAAAATGAATTGTTCTGCTCCATAATGTCTGCATATTGTTCAAAGTTACTTTTTTATTTTAGAAAAATATGGATGTTTAGAATTGAAATTTGATAAGTTCAAGGAGGAAAAAAAAATTAAAAGCTTGTATTTGAAGATTGTATTTAAGACCACAGATAAATCTTTAGGAAAATTAAAATTATTTTAACTCAAAAACTTATGATATTATAAATTTTAACTCAAGAACTTATAATACTATAAGTTCCATTCATTATTTTATTCATATTAAATTTAAGCAAGACTTAATCCTTTAAAAAAAAAATTCGAAAAGGCATTTTTTTTAAAATTTGATTAAGGTTTGTTCATCAGATTAAATGATTAGTACCCCTTATTATACAAAAATCAGTGTATTATTGCCTTTAAACAAAGCAGCTGTATGAAGGTCCATAAATCATGGGTCAAATGATCCTCTATCCCTAATAACTTCAAGTGGACCGAGATCAAATGGAAAGTTGTGAATAAAGTAAAATCTAGAGCCTATGACCTCAGCAGATAAAATAGAAGAAAAAAAAATTAGGAAAAATTAGTTAAACTAACAAGAATGAAGAGTACCCGTAGTAGGTTATCAGTCAAGAATTATAAAAGGGAATTTGAGAACTAGATAAGAGTGACCCAGTCATGGGTCTGTTACTTGAAAGGATACCCATTATTTCAGTACAGTTAAACTCCTTTTTTTTTTTTTTCTCAACTTTCAAAAGCTGTTAATTCTGTATGCCCAGAATTTTATGCATACAATATAGTCAAATAGGTAAATGTATGCATAACATTCTTTTGTGAAAATTCAACAGTTAATTCTATATGATAGAATTTAAGCTATACTATGAATTGTTTAGTATAAATCCTGTATAATATTGGGGAAGAAAGGGGCTGGATTAAGTTTACATAATAGATGGGCTTGAAGCAAAATATATTCTTCTTGGCTCTTGCCTTGTCCTTGAGAGAAGTTAACTCTTTGTAACTGTTGGCAATGGTCAAATATATGCTATAGGAAATGACTATTTGTAATAATTTCAATGGAAAAAAAAATTGGTAACTGACCAAAGTACATTCTAATAGAAAACAAATATGTTTCAAGAACTCTTTTGGAACAAAATGACACAAAATTAGAATAGCTCTAGATAAACAATTATTGGTATCCACAGAACTGGTGAAGCCATTGGCAATAAGGAAAAGCAGAGGAGTAACGGTAAAAACTGGCATTGGAAGATGTTTTTGTAAGAACTGGGGATTGTAGGAAATGTTTATATTGTTTGGCAGTTTGTATGGCAATCAGAAGTTCCTCAGTAATATTCAAAACCAAAAATTCATTAAAAATATGACAATATTCCATACAAGTATGAGAGAAGACTACTTTGAAAAAGGCTTTTCTGCCAGAGATCTGTCTGAACAGGATACTTATTTCTAAATCATCACTCTGTTCACAAACAAGTAGAGTTTGTAATAGTGATAAACTATTTTTAAGTTTGTTAATTATTTTACCTCCTATAATTTAATGCATTTAGAATACGATAATTAAAATTTGAAATGTTATTTAGTAATAATTTAAAGTGTTTAGGGACACGAACAGAAAATGCAAAAGTATATTCAGGACAGGTAGTTAAAGGTATTTTGAATTTAAATATTTTTCTACAACTTTAATAGTTAGTAAATATCTAGAACAACTTCGAATAATAATTAGCTTTATTCAAGCACCAAAGATAAATATCCTCAAATATAAATTACTTAAAATTGATTATAAGGATAAATTAAAGAAAACAAAATTGTTTTGGTATATATGTGAATATGTATATGAGTGTATTCATATGACACTAAATCTTAGTAGAAAATTACTTTCAAATCTAGCCCTTCCACCCTCCCTCATACTAAGCATTTTTTAATTCTCTGATATATGAAAATGTCATTCATGGTTATCTCATTAAAATTTTTCAATAATTTGTTGGGCATATTTTTCTTATTTCCCGCCTTTGTATCCATGAGATAAATCAATATACATTTGTGTTATGAGACTCTCTCAGCGCCTCTTGGCTTGTTATAGGATTTCTTATACAAATATATAAAATATTTTGTGAAGTCTTCATTACAAGGCTCATAGGAAAAATATAAGATATAATTTCAAAAAGTTTATATTGTCAAGTAAAGACTAAATTTCATTGGCAAAAAATTTAAAAAAGGGTCCTTTAAAGATCTTATTAGATATTAATTGTATCAAGGAAAAAATTAACAGTTCTAAGCAAAGAAAAATATAAAGAAAATTAGAGATCCTATTCTTGAAAAATTATTACACACCCTGTATATCCAAGATTTTTTTTAATGTACTTTGTGGCCTCTATTATACTCATTGAAAGCCAAATAAATACTTGATTTCTCATACAAATTATTTTGGATTCAATTTAATTTAATTAGAAATTATTTTATCTTGAATATGATAGTTAATGGTCAATTTAAATTTCACTAATAGATTATCAATGTCCACCTTTTTTCTTTTTTTTTTTTACTTTAAGTTAAAACTTTTTACTTCTAAAAAAAATGTAGTCCAAGTTATGTAGCATTGAGAATATATTAATAGGTATCAGAAATCTTATGCTTAATTATATTAAACTTTTACTCTCAAATTACATTTATAAGCTATTTAAATTTTAATAATTAAAGAAGAAAAGACCTCATTATTTTGTAATATATTAATATTACACACACACAGCCTATATTTTTTTTATTTTTTACAATCATGTATCTAAGCTTTTTAATAGATAAGGTAGAAAATTTGAGTATCAAAACAATATTTTCTGAATGATGATGATATATGGACTGTAAATTGATAATTCATCTTGATTTAGGGCACAAACATTCTCTTTCTCAATTTTTACTAGGAATTACAATTGAACAAAACAAACATGTCAATTCAAAGCAATCATTACTTTTTCTTTTAATTTACAATATACTCAAGATTTATTGAAGCAAAACTACTAAGTGAATAATACCCTCTCACATATATATGCCTCTGTAACTTTAGGGTGTTATATTTCATTTCATTTCCAATTTTATTTGAGCCTAATAGTGACCTGCTCAGTTTAAAATATTAATCAGTTCATGATCTCAGACAATCAATACATTCTTGTGTTGCTTTGGCTGAAACTCAGATAAAATAAACAACATCTATAAAATAAGCTTCAACATCTATGAAGTTCATATATATTAAGCTGAAGTACATAAAGATTCAATTCATTTTGTGTTACTTTAAAATAATCAGGAATCATTTATGGAGACCAGGGACTGTTAGGAATGTTCAGAGTAAATCCATTTGAAATTTAGTTTAGCAATAATGAAATTTTTAAAATATGTTGTATATGAGAGCAAGCCCATAACATTTATTCCCTCTTTGTAGTAGTATCTTCATTTATCAGAGTTTTATGATTTTTATACGGCTTATTGGTCTATTTACTTTTTTTAGTGGTTGTTTACTAGCATGAGCAAGCATTATCTTAAGAAATAAAATCTTTTTTTTCTCAGAACTTGTTCATTTATTATATTTCTGTGATAAACTTGAGATTATCCTGTGTCAAAACTTTTATTCATTGAGTGACCACAAAATATGATGAGGGGAGCTTACCAGACATTATTTATTCCTTCTTACATGGTTTATTCTTTATTCTGGTCTTCATGGTTTTCTTTAAAATTTTAAATGTCAATATACATACTAATGGCAATTTATATAAAAAGTCTCTAGTTGTTTGTCATAGCTTTCTATCACATTTTATTCTATAATGCACTGGATATTTTAAAATTTTGCTTGAGCTCCTTTTCAACTTCTTTTAAGATCATAGAGAGAGGGGCTATCTACAGGTAGCCAGCCTATTCTAAACATCCATGGCTCAGGGCAAGCTTTTATCTCTTGATAAAATATTGCCCAGTGCGGAAATTGAACCCACAGCCAAGACTGGACGGATCCGAACCGATCAACTCTGCTAACTGGATTTCCCTTGGATGGTTTTAGGAGAATTAATTGTCTTATAATGTATGAATTTCTATACATAACACATTATGTTCTTGTAGCCAAATTTTGAATATATTTTTAAATCTAATCTTTATACATCTGCATTTAATTAGGCTAACTGTTCATAGATTAATTCCACTGAATAGTCCTAACAGTCCACCATCGACACAAGTATAATAAAATAATATGCAGAAAATTCTTAATTATGTATCTACATACATGCATTAAATTAAATTTGATGTGAAAGGTACATACATGGTGAAGAATGACATTTCCAGGTGGTAACAAGTATGTTGCCTATAAAGAAACATAATCCTCTATGGTGATCACCTCTACTTAAATGCCATCTGTTATTGCAGTAGCAGCTATCACTTGGAAACACAGACAATGGGTTTATTCAAAAATAATTTTTATTTAAATTAGGGTTCTATAAATGCTACAGTGAAAAAAAACTAAATGGCATAACACATTTAAGACTTGTACACACATATGGTAGTTTGCAAGCATTTAGAAAATTATTTTTCTACCAACATTTTAAAATGGAGTTTTTGTAAAAGAGTTACTATTCTCTCTCCCTAAAATTTGTGCTCTGAATTTATAGGTACAATAAGAAAACTTACTGTACATATTACATGTTTATATCATAAGCATGAAGAAAATAATTAGGGCAAAATATTAATGAGAATTTAGAGGCATATTCAATAATTCACAGTTGGTATACAGAATGTCTGAAGCACAGACGGCATATAAGAAGCTCTTGTTGAGGAAGATTTAGCCCTGAATATACTTAAGATAAATTTTGCTGATGTCTGTTGGTGTTTAGTATGATACAACCTTTTCTAAGGAATATGTAGACTTGTTCTACTCCCACATTTCATTCTCTTATACTCTTAGATACCTTCCTCATTGATTTATCCATTGTGTTCAAAACTGAGAAGGATATCTTGGAGATTATTGGATCCTGACTGAGAGAGAAGGGGAAGATTCTGTAATTCAGAAAGTTCACAACGATCTATAACAGGTGTAAATCTTTTTGAGAAGAATCCATGAGATTGCCTCAGAAATAAAAAGTTCAATGAAACTAAAAACTTACTCTCTGCTATTAAAGGCATTGTGTGTCCAAGCCTTAAAAATCTGGCTCGGTGTCAACTTAAAAACCAATCATAAATAAGTATATTATAAAGTCTTATTTTTTTTTAAATTTCAAGTATTTACAACTATTACAAATATTTATTACAAACTATTAAACAAATTGAAAATAGTTATAAATGAAATATTTCAGAAATAGTAACTTATATATAATCAACAAACATTATTTATAAACCAGTCCTTATGTAATTGATATAATTTGAGCGCTATTTTGTGTAAAAACACAAACAATAATTTACAACTTCATTTTTGAAAATTAAATTAGAATAGGCATACTCTAAAAATCTACAAGTCACTTGAGTTGTCAAAAATGATCAAATAATATAAAAACTAAAATACTTTGTTCAAAAATATACAATTCTTCAATTGAGCTTCATTCTAAATGAAATAAACGAATATGGCTTTACTGCTTCGACTAGAAGTATTTTATGAAGACAATTTAGATTTAACAATTGGAAGTTGAAGCATCCAAGACGGAGTTTGTAAGGGTGGGTGAAGGGTAAGATCTCAGGGGCACAGGAATTAGGGAGGCCCCTTCAGCACTGCCTGACTTGTCACTGTCACACTGAACTGCAAACACTCGCTCCTGCATCAAAAACAATAAGCTAAGCACCCTTTTAAATGGACATAACCATTAGATTTATGAATAATAAAGAATTTTTTTTTAAATAAAAAAAATAATTTTCTTAAGTTTTGAATGATAAAAGTATATAAAATAAAGTCTTAAAGTAACAATAATAAAAAATATTGACTACAAAACAATAAACAAAACAAAAAACAATTAATTAGAACTTAATAAATAACTCGAAATATATGCTCAACATATTTAGCACCTTGATTATATTTGTAGAACAAGGATTAAATAATTTAAAAACCTTTTAATTAAAAGTTTTTTTCTCAAACTCTACAACATAAATTTTTTTTAAATTTCACACTGTAGAAGAGGGAAGGATTATTTATGATTGTATGACTATGATTGTAATCTTTCAAATTGCTGGCTAACTTGGTTTACGAGCCATCTCATTTCTTGGGCTTTGATTCCCTTGCACTGCTAAACTCATATTTCAAAGCTCTGTATAGCTGGGCTATAGGTGTAGGCACTACAATAATGTCAATATCACTAAACTTGCCACTTTGAAAAGTGAAGTGAGCAAGGCTTCCTATTAATGTCGTGAAGTTGAATAACAGTTGGCAATAATAAATGCCTGACGGTCACATCATTATTTTTAATATGGAAATCTGTATTTCCTATTAAATTTGTAATACATTTTTTAAAACTTTTGGCATGTTTGAGAACCATCTATTGCGTAACCACAAATAATATATCTCAGTCAGAGTATGTCTCTTGGTAGTATGTCCCAATTACATAAACTCTTGCTTAATGCATCTTAATGGAGGTGGTTAGTATTGTCGAACTTTTAGTCCATGATTTGCGGCGTTTACATTTTCATGAAGCAGCGAACAATTAAAGGAAAATTTCCTCTTTGTTTCTGAGAAACCTTCCAACAGTAGTAAAACTCTGACTCTCCATTTCATCCTTAATTTCCTCATTAGATCAATCCACAAGTTAAAATCCCTTTTGATGAATGTAATAACTTAAATTCTTTCAATTTTTAATGTAAATAAAGCAATATACAATATACTGTACTACTTGAACGGCGAGTCCAGCAAGTAGGTGTTGACATGAATCGAAAGATGACAGTGGGCAATGTGTCTTACAAGAGCTCCCACGAGATGTCGACCCTTTACCAACTGTTTCGCCCCCCTTTAAGCCTCCCTTCATCATTTTCTTAACAACTCCATTACATTCTTCTAAGGTTAAGTAGTTACTGTTATTTGAGAGATAAGTCTTAAGAAGTGTACCAACTATTAGTACCTTGTAGGTCTGGAGTCTCTTGAGATTTTCAAGTCGTATTTTTCAAAATTTATTATAAATTATTTTTTTTAACACATAATATTTTAGTGAAAATTTTTTGATAATTCCCATCTACTAAAAAAAAAAGAAGAAAAAACTTACTTGGGACTTGTCAAACCGAATTTTCTTCCACATTGATGGTCTCTTGTCCTCCATAGTTTCTATATTTGGCTGTGAGACATTGTAATTGGGATTTGTAAAGATTACAACGCTACCTCTTCCAGAATATGTACGGCGCTTTTGTCGTTTCCTTTTTCTGAAAAAAAGCAAAAAAAACAAGCATTAAGTTCATCAATTATTTATTTAAATAGAAAAGTTTTCAATCCTCAGTTTCTAAGATCACTTATTTCTCAAATTAAGCAATCAGTGAAAATATAAATCTGATAATAATATAACACTCAACAATTATTTGAAAAGTTTATGAGATTGCCAAATATTTTTTATATATTTTTGTCAGATATATATTATAAAATGTGTATAGTAAAAAATAAATGAGAAAATTAATTTTTAAAATTTGTTCATTTTCAGTAACAAGATATGTCTTGAGTATGAAATCAATAACTTATTTAAGTTTTAATATATAGTTTTTGAAGACTTGGTCTGACTTTAAAACAAATATAATATATTACTAAGCAATATAGAAACAAAAATCCACCTGGCTGATAAATTATATGCTTTCAGATATTGGCTGACACCTAAATCGGTCACCCATTTGCAAGTGACTCCTGAGGCTAACTAATATGAACCATTAACTGATATTCTCGTAGGCTTCGTCGGTCGTCAGATGTATTTACCATTTCATCTTCCGAAGACTTCGGACTCCAGGAATTTACAAGATTCCCTGCTCCTGCGGAACTTCTTACATCGGTGAAACCGGAAGGACGATAGACACACGTCTCAAAGAACACATCGCAGACATCAAACACGGACGCACAGAAAGGTCAGCTCTAGCAGAACACTTCGCCAACACCTGCCACCACATCAAATTCGAAGACGCCTCAATACTGGCCCGGGAAAGCAACTACTATCGACGAACCATCAGAGAAGCCATCGAAATAACCAAGAATCCGAAAAATATCAACAGAGAAGACGGATACAGATTGAGCAAAAACTGGAAACCAGCGCTAATTGACAAGAGGATCCAACCAATCAGTGACCAGCTACCTGACTACTCCAGAGACCAGCCACCAGAACACAGTATCAACCAATGGGAAGGCAGACTTCGCCCAAGGACAAGACCGCGCCGGGATTATACACCACCTGGTGTATAAAACATG
>KZ807900.1:85838-103924 GCA_000696205.2 Oncopeltus fasciatus | reverse complement strand
ATCCGTCTTCATTGGTTTCTGCAAACCATCTTCTGTTGGCGAGCGCTTTCGGGCATTGTCCATCTTCTTGGCCAAATACACGTGTTCACTGTCACTGTGTGTGAACACATGTATTCGGCCACGAGGATGGACAATGTCCGAAAGCGCTCGCCAACAGAAGATGGTTTGCAGAAACCATTGAAGTCGGATAATAGAAGGTATGATAGTTATGTATTTATTCTACTACATCATCTAGAATCTAAGATTTACATATACATTCTATGACAGTCAAACAGTTGTAAGCGCAATTTTCAATCATATAATTTTTTTTAAAATTTATACCCTCTTTTATTCTAATATTTAAAATTGACTGTAAATAATTGTAAATACATCTTCCATTTTATTTCTAAGTATTTGCAGTTTACTCATGTTTTGCCAAAAGACAAATAATAATAAATTAGAGTAAATGACTAATTCGATCTTACAAACTAGAGGAGGGAATAAAACAAAAGATCCCTAAAGATCACTGGATTACTCAAGATGGAAAAGGGAGAAAGCCCTCAGTATTCACACTTAATCACATTAAATATCTGTTTTTCTAAAAATATTATAGAACACAAATACTAGATAAATACATTTTTCAGCCATTACGTTTCATACAGTTGTGTGACAACAATAACAATAAGCAAGATATTGACTATTATTTATCTACTCCTAAACTTCCCTTAACTCAGCCTCACGAATTCATTGAAATAAATAAAAAGCCTAAATATTGAAGTTTCTCTATACATTTTGAAATGAGGGGATCCATTAAACACTCAAATTTTGAAAATTTTCATTACAGCCATTAGTTATATAAATATTTCGAAGAAAATTAACGAATTTTTAATTGAACAATTGAATTAAATTTTCCTAAACTTCTCCATTCCTTCGATTTCAGTCATTAACAAACTCATTGAACGGTTGGCAAGAAGCTAAAATATCAATCTTATTTATTTATTTTAAAAATTTTGGACGCTAAACCACGTACAAGGTAAATATGTAACATAAAACAAAGTAAATATTTAATTTCAGGATTTACAGGATGAATGTGGAATGGAAGAAATGAAGGGAAATAAGTATAGTTCAAGACAAATATGTGAAATGAACTCCATGCTAAATTTGTGGCTGTTTCTTCAAAGCCCAAGGAATCAGTGCATGAGTACTCAGAGAGAAGGAATTGTAGTTATAAGAGAATAAATATAACCCTGGGGAACAATTTGATTGTTACAACAATCTATTGAGTTAGATTTTTTAGCTGTTTTCTATAGAATTAGGCATGTTGGTTTCAAAACTGTTTTTAGTTTTCTTCTATCACGTCACGTTCTGTTTCTATGTGGGTGGGGTGCATGCTGGTCTAGACCTCCCTGTTTAGTTACGTATGTTATACTGTGGTGAAACGTAGTGTGTCGGTAAGCAGTATTTAGTATTTCGTTACGGAAGAGTATAGAACTGTATAGTGTGTTTGGACTGAAACGTTTCCTTATGACTACCTCTGACCCTACACGTCGAAAGTGCGAAAACAGCCCCGATTCGTTTTGTTATATATGTGGCAGTTTTACCATTCTCAGTTAAAGGACAAACATCAGTACATTTGTCAGACAAACATATTTTGCCTATTTTAAAGTGAAACTTGGTGATCAAGATAAAGCATGGGCACCTCATAAAGTGTGTAAACAGTGTGTTGAGGGTTTACGGATGTGGACCAAGGGAACACGTGCTAAGCTTCCATTTGGTATACCTATGATTTGGCGCGAGCCCAAAGATCATTCAAGTGATTGTTACTTTTGTATAGTGAAAACATCGGGATATAACAAGAAAAACAAATGTAAAATAGAGTATCCTAGTTTACCGTCAGCTATACGCCCAGTACCGCATTCAGCCGAAGTCCCCGTGCCAGTTTTCAATGAATTTCCCTCTTTGGAAGAAGGGGAATACGGATATGGCATTCAAAAACATTGTTAAAGACTTTCTTGGAAATACACGAGCATTGAATTACTCCGAAATTGTCCAGCAACTCTTGGAAAGCTTCCAAAAGCTAGGTTGCAACATGAGCATTAAATTGCATTTTTTACACAGCCACCTTGCTAATTTCCCGGACAATCTTGGTGCAGTGAGTGATGAGCAGGGTGAGCGTTTCCATCAAGATTTGAGGGTCATGGAAGCAAGGTATCAGGGTAGATGGGACGTACATATGATGGCAGACTATTGTTGGAGCATCAAGCGCGAATGTACAAAAACTAAACACTCCAGAAAAAGCTACAAACACAAATATTTAAGTACTGTTCATTAATTAAACAATTTTATATGTATGAACTCGATTTAACTTACATTAAATGTTTTGTAAACTGTATATTTGGTACGTTTTTACTTTATGTTCTTTTAAATGCAAGATTGATTTTTATGATTTCTGAGGATATCCTGTAGTTTAAAAAGTTTACGTGATAGACAAAATCTGAGGCTATTCTCAGAGTCAGACGCTAAGAATTAGTGTCAGATCTAACTCAACACAAAATGAGTTCCCCTAGAAGTGCAGTGCTATATGAGAGCGATGCATAAAGCGATCAGGAGTGCTGTCATTGCGATGCCTTACCTGTGACGGTGTCTACGTCCACAGCCACGGCGCTCGAGAGTGGCGGCAGCGGCAACACGACGTCGACAGTGTAGGGCAACCCCAGCGCCACCTGCCGGATCTGCTTCCGGTGCGCCACGATCAGCCACTTGTCCGGCGCCAGCTTGCAGCTCTTCCCGTCTTCCTACGCACACAAAATGAGCAGAGTGACGTCCGCCCGCGGGCTACAGGTGGCCAACCCCACCCCGCCATACCTCGAGTTGTATCCCGATGGGGCATGCGCATCCGTATCTCTCGGCGTTCGGCGACAAGAGGCACAGGTGGGAGCAACCGCCGTTATTTAGAAGGCACTTTGAGGGAATTCCCTCTTTGTCGTGTTCCATCACAGTTATGTCCATAAGTGAAGTTATACCACGTCTAAAATGAATGTTATCATACATATATTATATACTTTATCTTAAGTAGAATCTCCATATATATATGGTACATGTAAAATATACAAAATAACTACCTTAAATCTTTTGGAGACCTTCCAGTATTTTTATCTACAGAATGTATGCTATTTGTTTCCGTGTCAGACCATAAAATATTTGATTTATAAATAGCAAGTCCGAAAGGGCACTGTAAAGATGACACTAAAAAAAAAAAGAAACAAAAATATTATGTACATTTTTTTTTTGTGGTATTTAATCCCACTTGGTAAATTTTTAACAATTTTAGTGTAAGGGAACAGAATAAAAAATATAACTGTCCTGGCTGGGACAACCAGGGGTTGCACTAAACATTGTCAAAAATATTATGCCTCTTTTTTTCTTTTCTTTTTTTTTTGGTGAATGACTGTTGTCCAAAATGTTCAAGGTAGAAGAAGCTAAGCCAGCAGTAATTATTCATTTTTCTAGTTACTTCTTAAACTATTCTAAAGATGACTCAGATAACCATTTTGTTATCAAGAAACTAAGCTGAGGAGCATTTTTGTTCTCATTGTTTCAGCTTTTTCTTTAATCTAAGCATCCCTGTTAATTTCAGATTCAATATCTCTGTGTGAAAGTTCCGTCAAACCAGGTATATAAGTAATATCTATTTTAAATAAAATTGTGAATTGAGTTATTTCAAAATTTATTTCACTCCTTGTTAGAATCAAATGAGAACAGATCATAGCTTCCAAACATATTATATAAATATAACAAATAAAAAGTGTTTTACTGCTCAGTTTAATAATAATAATAATAATAAACTGTAATCAATAATAAAAATTATGTCTATTAGTTTGGAAGAACGTGAACGATTCCCCAATAGATTCGACGTCAATATTACCTCTTACTCATCAACTTACAAACCTATTAAATGGATTTGGCTGGGATTTCTTAGGATCTAATGTGAACAACAGAAAAGCATACAAGCGGATGAATAATAATACTGCACTGAGGATGCTAAGTGAATTCTTTCATTACATTTTGACCTTACTTTTATCCAAATTTTGATGACTTGATAATTTACCATTTAATTTATTTTTTTATATATTCTATCATCATACGTATTCTGGAGGTTAATTCTTAAGATTCCTGACGCATGGCAGCAACAGCATTATTTAGACAATTAATGTGAGGGAATAGAATAAAAATCTACCTGTCCCAGCCAGAACTCGAACCTGAATCTCCTGTTTTCCGGGCCGGTATGTTTCCGTTACACCACCGGGACGAGCTAGATAAGTTATTAAATTCCCAACACACTAGCGAGAGTCTAACCTACGAGAAAGACGAATACATCGACTTATGACATTGTCTAGCTACATATCGACTCTTCATTATTTACTTTTTATTTTCATTTATAAATATTAATTTAGTTGTGGTGTATCGAGTCCTGGCTGAGACAGATAGATTTTTTATTCTATTCCCTCGCATTAATTGTTTAAAATTTACGTGGGATGAAACAACACAAATAAAGTAATATTTATAAAGTATTATTTAGACTTGACCCTTCATGAAAGGTCTCAGCTAATATCTGAGATTTAAATTTCGCTATTTTACAAATAACCTCTTCAGTTGGGGACAGGCATCCTAGAGGTAATTTAAAGATTACTAAAATGTCATACTTACGCAAGGTTGTCCTTCCTCCCCCACTAAGATCCACGAACTCGATGGTCTTCAGTTTGGCGTCTGCCCAGTAAAGCCTGGCTGTTTCGAGATCCACAGAGAGTCCATTCGGTGACCCAAGGTTCTTCCAGACGAATACAGTCCTCGCTGTCCCGTCCATACCGGCCTTCTCGATCTTGGCATTTGCTCCCCGATCGGTCCAATACATGTAGCCATCTTGAAAACAACATTGAAACATTACTCAGTGCAATGCCTTTCTTTGCCTTGCTCCAGAGGGCGACAAATGTTAAGGGAGCATGCTTACCCCATACAGATTAATCCTTTCAAACAAACCACAAACAAAGCCAATGTATTCAAGTCAGCCAATAAAGACGAATTCACTTAAGTATATTTGTCTTGTATATCTTAGTGACATGTTATATACTGTCAAAACTGATTTAAGAGAGGGACGTGTCATGGACATTTATTTTAAATTAATTTATTGTGGCATATAATAATATGAATCAGGCCAACTCTAAGTCTACGATTGAGTGGTGGGACAGAGAACATATTTTAAATCCTTCAAACCTACTCATTTTACTATTATTTTCAGTGAATAATTAAAATAAATGTATCATAATTGAAATGTACGTGAGTGTTACATAAGGATACCATAAAAAAATATTCTAATTCAAAATGTAATTCAACATAGTTTCGTAACAAAAGACGGCTTTAAATAAATCTTTTTCAAATTATTAAAATCTTTAAATAGGATTTTGTATATTAATAAATATAAAAATGTATGTACATTAAAAACCCTCCTGTATATTTAATGCTTCATTTTTAATTTCTTAATAAAAATATTATCTGAGGAGAAGATTGTCAGGAATTCGGTTTTGGGAGCTACAGAATTTAAACTGATTTTTAAACAAAATGAAAATGTTCACGTAGGCTTAAAAAAAAATAAATAAAATAAAAATGCTTTTTCCCCCAAAGTTTTGGCCTAAATTTCAGGCCTTCATCAGGGCTGAAAAAACATACAAAAATAATATAGGCACGTGTCTATATGTCATAATACAATACATGAATAAATAAATGCAAATGATAAAACAGTGTGTAATCAACAACAGAAAATGCATGAAAACTGAATACTGAACATAGGTAAAAAAAAAATACTGAGAAAAAAAAAAATGTAGTCACATTAGAGCAGGAGTCTTTCTCCATCAGGGTATTTGGTATGCTACTTTCAGAATATTATGCTTCTTTTTTTTTTCTGCCTCTCAGTATTCAAATGTTCACTATTAAGTTTTCATGCATTTTCTGTTGTTGATTACACACTGTTTTATCATTTTCATTTATTTATTCATGTATTGTATTATAATATATGGATATGTTTATAAAGGGCGTCCCAAAATTAACGCAAGATTTGAATTAAATAGAAAACACAGTTTTAAGTTTTGTTTTTTATTTATTGAATCATAAAATATATAGAATAGAGTTATTTATGGAATAAAAAATCGGACAAATGACCTCCACGGCTTTTCATGCACATTCGCACTCGTTTGTCGAAGTTTTCCATAACCATCGCGCATAAATGTGGCTAAATTTTGTTGGTGCAGCGTTGAATCTCCTCCTTTAATGTACGGGTGGTTTTGGGCTTGATGACATAGACCTGTGATTTCGAATAACCCCACAAAAATAAAGCATATTGTGTAAAACGACACGATAATACTGATCACCCAAAATCACTGAAATGTCTCATGCAGTAATTGAATTGTTTCACGGGCTGTGTGTCAAATACATTTGCCCGATGTGTTATTACAAAAATAACCCTATTCTATATACTTTATGTTTCAATAAAAAAAGAACAATAAGAAGACTAAAAACTATGTTTTGTATTTAATTCAAATCTTACGTTAATTTTGGGACACCTTATATATTATTTGTTATTCACGTATTACTGTATTATTACATTAACATTATCGAAAATATTTATTAGAATAGTTTACTTTAAACAATGGTAATTTAATTAGAAAATAATACATTTAACTTAATAAAATATGTGAGATAATGATGTAGTATAGACTAGTATATGACCTTTTTTTATTTATGATTTTTTCAATGAGAATGAAGACAAATTTTAAGTAGTGTACTTAAGGAGTAAAATAAAATCAGAGAAATTATATAAATTTCACAGTATCCAATTAAAAACCTCATATTTTATGTTTATAACTACTTTCTGCTATACCGTTAATTTTTATTGAAAATTGGGCTGTGAGGAGCGGCGGTTTACGAAAAGAAAAATTTAATATTCTTAAATTTCTGTTTTAAAGCGGTAGAGAAAAACTCATTATATATTATAACAACATTTTCTCTTTAGAATTTTTGAAATGAATTACTTTTCTAAGTTGTCATTGCAATCCAATTCATTGCAAGTTCTCTACTCTAGAAAGAAAAACTATACACTAAGTTGTGGCAGACACTACAAGTGACGACTAGTCTTCGAAGCGCTATCACAAGTGTGACGCACACTAATCACTATTATACGGGCGCACAATTTATTTACATAATATTTTATATAAATGTATATAAAATTGTATGGCCGGACTTTTAAAAAAAAGGATTTCTTTCTTGTTGATTAACAATTGATTTTAGAGCGAGCTGACATACTTTTGCCTCTGATTAGATAATTTAGATAAATAACTCGATACACAACCGGAGGATGTACTTACTTTTGGGGTCGACAGAGATGTCTCTCGGATCCTCCATCTTGTCCCAGATGAGCAAGGACCTCATGGTGCCGTCCAGATTGGAGACTTCAATCCTCTTCGTAGCCGAATCCAGCCAGTACAGTTTCCTTGTCACCCAGTCTATAGAGAGCCCAGAAGGTGACTCTGAACAACAAACAGAGAGCAGTCTGCGTTACTGGACAACGTGTGGACGCTGGAGCACCTTCACACCAATGTCAATAGATTGCAATAGTAGAGAATTTCTTGGGGATCGGTCAAGGTTGTCAAAATATAAAAACAAAAATTTAAAGATGTAAGCCACCATCAGGGCTGTTGATATACAATGTCAGTAAGTAAACTTAAGCAAAAAAATATATGATTTACTTTGGAAGTGAATTGGTTAACAAGATTTATAAAGAGAGTTTTATTTATTTATAAAGAGTTTTTTTTTTCCCTTTTTCCCAAAAACTTTATTACCACGAACCACTCCTACATCCGTTTCCTGTTCCCTTCCACAACTCAGTCATATCAGTCATAATGTAGACACTGTTGAGCACGAGTCTCTCTCTCTATCATCCTATTTGATAAGTTACTCTCAGAATATTATGAATACTTTTCTCTCTCTCAAATATGTTATTACCTAGTTTTCATGCACTTTATATATTTTCTTTATTTCTTAGATTATGACATAACGACCTGTTTCTATGTTATTTTAGTATTTTTTCTTCATATAGATAGGTGTGGTGATTATTCATATAGATAGGTGTGGTGAACTTCTAAATATTGTTTTCCGAAACATTAAATATCCCATTACTTTTAGTTGCGTTAATTTTATGTCATTTAAATGGTTTTTTTTTTCTTTGTTGCAATAATGTAAATCAAAATTTTTTTCATATGTTTTCTTACGACATTGTAATTTAAAAGCTCTGAGGTTGGCTTACAAAGTAATCCAAAACGTCGGCAGATAATAAAAACACATTGTTTTTTATTTATTTATTTATTTTTAAATAACCTTTACCATATCCCAAAAAATTCATTATTAATAACTTCCACAGTCAAAATATCCCCATTTGTAAAGATTTGAATGTTTTACAGAGGTAAGTGTATTTGTCACTGTATGTGAATTTGTCACATAATGTGAATATGTGAGGTGTGACTTCATATATAAATATATAGATATGGATGAATTTCGCTGACATATCAGGGAATATCAAAGAAGATAAACTATTCCTTAAATTATTCTATTATTGATTATTAGCATATTTAATAATAATATTCTGTTATTTTTTACTTCAGTAAAGAAAGTATACAATGACACCACTCCAAATGAAATGGAAACTATGTTCGCAGGAAGTTCGAAGACACCCTCGTTCGAAGTAGCGGGGAGGTTTGTAGTGATTGCAGGAAAAGGTGGTAGCAAATGAGGTCTTGGACTGAAGGAATGTTGATGCCATGGTAAAGGGAAGATTAGACTATTAGAAGTAGATCCTTTGGATGTTGGAAGGCTTGCTAACACCCCACAGATCTGCAACATATCTCCTGATTGGTCGCAGTAAAGTCTACAGTAACATTTCATTATGTATTGTAAATTTTGAATTCTTAATGAGTAGTCTGTATAAGTGGGCTTTTCGTCGGTTAAATTCTTATCTTTTGATTTTAGTATGCTCGCTCATTGTGGGGCAGCAAGCAGAATGTGGTGGTGGTATCTACAACTTGATATCTTGACTCTCTACAAAGCCTTATTACGACCAATCTGGACTTACGGAGTAGAAATCTGGGGTGCCGTCAAGCCTTCCAACATCCAACGTATTCAATCCTTTCAATCCAAAACCCTCCGAATAATCGCAAATGCTCCCAAATACGTATCCAATTCTTCCCTTCACCACGATCTTAACATCCCTTTTGTTCAAGACCTCATTTATTCCCGCTTCACTCTTTTCCACAGTAAACCGCCATTCCATCCTAATCCACTAGCACAGACATTGTCTTCCAACTCCAACCCCTACAACCCTCCCCGTCGGCTCAAACGAAGATGGCCCCGCGACCTCCTGGGGACATAGTCTGTAAATAGTTTGAGAGTGGTGTCCCTGGTCACCTCCTCTCCTCATGTATCTTGTATTAATGTCATTTTTTTTTTTTATTCATTGTTTTTATATCATTACAAAATGTATTTATTTTTAAAAGAATGTAATATGTAAATACAGGTTATAAAAAAATATATTAATAAAATAGGATAAATTATTTTAAAATATAAATTGGAAAAGTACTTCTTCATGGAGGTTCTGATGGAAGTGAAATTGTTGAATATAAAATATATGTCTTCCAAGTAATGTCTAAATTAAGACGTTATAATTTTTATGTATTATAATTATAGATTTGAATTATAATAATTACAATAGTAATTGTACATTACTGCATTAATTACAATCTTTAATCTTTAGGGTCATTTAGACTAATCAATGAATTAAAACATTAAATGATTACCTAAATTATTGTCGACTATCTTTTTCTGGTCAGTTCCATTTATTTTTGCAGAAGAAATGGCCTTCAGAATGGTATCGGTCCAGAAGATGGTGTTTGAAAGACTGTCCCAGACAATAGCGATGGCGAGTCTCACTCCATTCAGCGGTATGACAACGTCGTAGTCTGTATCCGACAAGAGCGACCTCAAGCGGATGTCTTTCTTCCTCGTGAACAGCAACATATGGTCTGTCGTCATGTCGCAGGTCAGGCTAACACAGCAAGACACCAATCAGTAATCAGTCAGTCAATTCCCAATACATAGCTAAATAGACAAAAACAATAGGGAATACCAAACATACACACACATTTATATGTTGCAAGACTAGCAAACCTCAGTTGAAGGATCCCCAGAGCCGAGTTTATAGTCAATAATACTTTATGATAACGTAGGCTTCCACGGTCGTCAGATGTATTTACAGTTTCTTCTTCCGCTCTGTGCTTATTGAACTCAGGCCCGGGAGTATGATTAAGAACTAAGCTATCAGAGCCCACTACTTCACTTAAAACCCAATGATAAATAAAATTCTTTTTTTTTTAAATGCTGTAATAAAGGATTGGAGAAAAAGCAATTTCGGATTTTCCCGCTCATTTTTTCAAAGCAGATATAAAGTGTGTCCATTTGAGACACTCGAGACTTCTCGAGACGAGTATTAAAAAAATGTCATTAACTTTTTTTAATAAATTGACTAGCCCAGTCAATGGCAAGGTTCATCATTTAAATTTAAATTACCAGTACGATAAACAATTCTGGCATTGGGGTTCACTTGAGTACTCATCACAATAAACGCCACGAACCTTGCTGCATTTTTCAGAAATAAGAATATATATATATATATATATATATATCTATAGGNTCCTTTAATTGATATATATATATATAAATTCCTTTATTCAGGAATCCCAATTTTCAGTAAGTATGTCTGACTATATGAATAAATGTACCTTTAAAAATAGAATTACCCCTCTCAAATAGCATGTCTCCACTGAATAGGGATGAATAGACTTCATAGATAGATAAGAGATTCATGCCATCTTTTTATGTAAAAGGAAATTACATAAAATGATGGCATGAATTACATAAAAAGATGGCACTCTTCCCTATCTCTATATAAGTTTGGAGGGATTATACTAGAAGGGATTGAAATGAATATCCAACCTCTATCTGCTTGCTTAGTTTTATTATTTACGCTTTTGCTGCAGATTACGGTCTCATTATCAGAGACGAGGAATCGTGACGTCTCCTCGGCTCTTTGGACGCCACTATAACTCTATAGCCCTAACCATACAGTATAGAGAAGTTTGATATTTATTCAAAGTAGCATTGCTACCGTGTACTCTCGCGATAAGTGTGTATACTGACTTGTCCTTGGTGAGTTTCAGGCCGAGCGGACAGACGCACTGGAACGTGTGACTGTTTGGAAGACAGAGGTGGGAACAGCGACCGTTGTCTGAGCCACAATGGTTGGGGTAGCTCGGCTGTCTCTGCGGGTGGTAACTGCAACACGAAAAGAAAACAACAAGAATTCATCAACATGGTGACTCTAAAGTAAGTGCATGATTAAATACTACTTCTTGAGGTTTGAACTAATACAAGCGTTCGCACACTTTAGGGTAAGTGCATGATTAAATACTACTTCTTGAGGTTTGAACTAATATAAGCGTTCGCACACTTTAGGGTAAGTGCATGATTAAATACTACTTCTTGAGGTTTGAACTAATATAAGCGTTCGCACACTTCAGCTCACCACCCAGTAGTTCAAAACATGTTTTGAGGCATAACAACCAAAATATAAATTTGAAATGAAATATTTATTATTATAGTATTGTTATAGATACATTCAACTTCTTTTGACAGCTTTACATTTAATTCTACACAAATAAAATTAAGTTTTTTCTATGCATAAATCAATATAAAAAGCTCCTTCCGGCTTGACCTTTAAGAATAGTGTCTAATAATTGAACTTAGTTACAATATATATAACAATGAAAATATTTCTGAATAAGATGTAAAAAAAAATTACAATTTTATCAAATTCAAAATTTTAAAGGACCATAAATGTTAAAATCCTATTTAATACTTACAAATACTTAATTATCCCCCTAGAGTATTCTCTAAGCTTGTTAAATACCATTCAATTTCTCAAAAAAAAAAATAAATAAATAAAATAAGCTTCAGTTTAGTTATTTTGTTTTAAAAAAGAAACATGACAGCGCCTTACGAAATTCTTGTAATTTTAAGATATTACTGAAATATAAATTTCACAGTCACTGAAGCAATACGTGAAATTACTAAATATGAAGGGGAAGGTCATTGCGGTGTTGCTTTCAAAAAATTAGGTGTGAAGATACGACGTTAGAAAAGAAGGACTCCAAGCTGCTACTCACGGATATTGATGATGTTCTCCAGGAAGCTGTTGAGTCAAATCCGTCCACAAGTACTCGCGAACTTGTCAGGGTGTGTCGAAAGAATCTGTTTGTCGCTATCTACTTTCCAAGGATAATATTAAAAACAGCAGCAGACTTGTCCTTCACGAACTTATTCCTGAATAATCTGCTAAGAGGTTAAAAATTTATTAAAAAAACTTTTCTTTTTTTTTGTAAAACATTATTACCTGTGATGTAAAGTGAGTTACTGGCAAAATCCGAATACCCGTAAGCAATGCCGTAAGCAATGGGCAGATCATGGTCAATCTGCTTTTCCAGGTGCTGCAAGGGGAAATTTGGAAATAAATCCATACCTGGCGTTTTATGGAATTTGTAATGTGTTATTCATCACGAATGTGTTAGTGGTGGATGTTGTATAAATTCTACTGCAGACAACTGTAAAGATTGTAAATGAAGTTGTCTCAGCGTTATCCTGCTCTGATCAACCGAATAGGAAATGTATTCCAACAAGATAAAGCTAGTCCTCACACTTCCCGTCGAGCCAAAGATAAGTTCAAAAGGTTCGAACCCCTGCCCCATCCACCATATTGTCCAGGCCTCACACCTTGAAGGATTTAATAATTTTGCGTAAGTTAAGAGCCTTCCAGAAATATTTAATCATCGTGGAATCCAATTGTCAAGCTGATGGTTAATGACAGTAGGTTTTATATCAAAATGTAATAATACAATTTTTTGTTGATAAAAGCTTGCCCAGAGAGGGATTTGAACCCGCATCACCTGGATTTTGACACACGAAAGGATCCCATGAACCCCGACGCTCCTATTTGTTCGTAGTTAACCATCGAAACAATTTTATACAACAGGATTGCGAACTGAAGTGTATGAACGCTTGCATTAGTTCAAATCTCAAGCAAGTGTTTATTTATGCATTTATCGAAATACACTTTCATTCCTCTTGTTTGCAGGAGTATTTGTTTTCGATTTCACTAAATATATGAAACTTTTAATAAAAAATACATTAACAACAAATTTTATGAAAATCATGATGTATGGCTTTTAAACGAGGACGGTTAGTAATTTGTCTTTTGATTTCTATTTACTAAACTAATTTTGATGTTACTGAAACTAGTTTATGAGAACTTAGTTTTCATGGGTAATTCTTAAAATTCGTTATTAAGGAAATGAGGATAATGATGGGTTTTGGATAATGCTAGCTGGCGAGTTAGCGTACAACAGCTGATTACCTGAGGATGTCCATTGGGAAGTGCAAGTTGCTGTGTATGGTCATGAAGCCGGTGCCTGTGGCCTTGTTCGCAGTGGAAATGCTCTTCGTGTGCCAGTCAGTCCAATAGACTGAATCTTCAAATAGTGTCAGTCCGAAAGGGTGCGGCAGCCCTTTGCTGATTACCTATATAAAATATAAAGTTAATAAACTATATAAAACAGCAGTTTTATTGGAAATTTAATAGATTAAAAAAAACAGTTAAATTCAAAATTATGTGACTAAACACCTGTTTAGTTGTTAAAATCATTTAAATTTGTAATGATATTACTGAACATCAATTCAATAGAAAAAAAAAAAGGAACTAAACAGTGGTTTAGTGAAGTTCTTGACACTAAATTTATAGTTCCTTCACGGGACCTTTGTGGGTTTTTACCAGCTTAAAATAGTTTCTAAATACCATTTAAAAATTTATTTCAACCATAAAACACTGTGAAATTCAAGAATTTATGCATGGGGAATCCGTTAAGAAGTATGACTATGCTTTAGATTATCAATTATATGGGAGGAAGTTTCATTGCTACATATTATATACCAATGCACTGTTCACGAAAACAACAACCAAAGCTGAAGCTCATAAGTAGCCTGAAATAGCCGGTTCAGGCGGATAGAAATAGGAAAAATAGCAGACATCTCCCCCTCCCCCCCCACCTAAAAAAAACACCCGGTTGTGGCGCATGCAAATGGGAAAATGGCGATGGCCATCGTATCTCGCATAAACTTCTTACCTCTATGCTTATCAATTTGGATCAAGATGGCGCTCGAGGTTTGCCGCCTAACCTCTATCACTGATGACGTCATAGGACAGAGCGACCTGCCCCAGAGGTGGGTGTAAGGATAGAGATTTCAGGTGAATTTCATAATAATGGTGTAAGTTTCTCATCATATTCTCACATGGACTATTGCAGATTACACCTTCGTGACTCGAGGGTTGTGTAAATTCTATCAGTTGCTTAACTGAAATCTTTCAAATTTTATTTTTATAGAATTATTTTTACATTGAAAGTTTGGATGGATAATACATATATAATTTATATTATATTAATTTATAATATTTATAGAATTGATTTTATATATAAACACAGCTTTATTATGGTCATTATATTTAAAGGAAAATAATACTAATAAAAAAAATGTGAATTATTTTTAAATAAGCCCCTGAAAAGATGCCCAAACAGCAAGAAACTATTAGTATATATATTTTAGAACTATTTACCTATAGCCCGGATCTTAAACTGCTTATAATAATTGAAAGCGTAAATAAATAAAGCCAGACCTCTTTAGCAATTGTAAAAATAAAAATGAAATAATGTTATCCCATAAAATGACCCTAGTAAGCAGGGGTTCTTACCTTACGTCTTCCTGTGCCGTCGAGTGAGGCGCTTTCGACGACATGATGCTTAGCGTCCGCCCAATATATTCTGTTTGCAGGGTAATCGATACATAAGCCATTCGGCCATTGTACTGATTCCGTCACTATGTCTCGCCGGTTTGACCCATCCATATCGCAGCGTTCAATCTTCGGCTTGGAACCTACATCACAGAAAAACCGCTCCTGAGATTTCTCATTTTCATGTTCCTCAAGAAGTCTATATCCAAGTAAAATCAAACTAATTTATAACTGAAATTGGACATAAATATTACAAGATTATAAATTAATGAGTTAGAAAATAATGAAAATGACAAAAATCAGCTTCTGTCTCTCATGGCTATAATAAAGCCATATTATTTAAATTTGGCTTTGTTTTGTTCATAACAATTTGCTTGATTTTCATTATGCCATAGAGCGTATTCTTACAAACAATGTAATCTAATGTCTATATATTTGTGTATGTGTGGGTATTTGTTAATTATATTAAATGTATACATAATTTATTTATTGTGATAAATAAATTAATAATTAATAAATAAACGTAATCATTCGACACACTAAAAATATATTTGACGATCAGGGTGGAATAGAACTACATAGAAGCAGCAAAATGACTTATACAAAAATAAATTGAATAAAAAATTATTATTTTCACAGTTAGTAATTATAATTTATTTGATATGATATATAAGTGTATTATTACAGAGTTAAGAACGAATACGTATTTATCAATAAAGNCACTTCATATTGTACGATACGGAGCATTGTTCCAAAGTATAGGGGATTTCAATTAAAATTGATCATCTATAACAATCTTGAGCTAGGCAAAAAATAAGTTTTTAACAAACTATATAATATTTTAACAATTGTGCTTTATTTTTGATATGTTATATACAAATTTCTACGAATTTCTCCAAGTCGATACATTTGAGAAGATGGATAAGTAGCGAGAGCATTGGTGGGTGTACAGCAATGGCTCTCGGCTTGCCGAGGTCTTCAGACAAGAGGACATGGCGTATCTGACCATCGAGTGTGGAGACCTCCACTCTTCTTGTACCGGAGTCGGTCCAGAAGAGCAGGTCGTGCACCCAATCTACTGCTAGGCCACTCGGCTCCTCCAAGCCCCATCTCGCCAAGTCTGCAACACAATCCACGGCTGCCTATATATATCCTCCCAACTATTGCTTTCACTGCGTTATATATAGTTTATATAATGTTTTTATAAGTTAATTTTGAGTCCAGAATTTTCTTTCGACAACTTTTTTTTTCTGTTTTTTTTTTTAGAGAGAAAATGGATTCTAATGAGCTTGACAACACTGTTGAGCCTAACTCCCACTCTATAAATAAGCTAATGCTATATTTAAAATAAAATATCTATTTGCCAATATTTAAAAGTATTGCATTAATAAGTTATGTCTAATATATAAAAGAAGTACACTGTGTATCAAATACACAAAACCAGGCGGAAATGTATACTAATACCATGCAAATAGAGAGATTATGTAATTGACCAACCTATAACTAGACGTATTCTAATTTTGTTATTGCTTTCAGAACCATATATATGCCAATAATAGTAATTTTACAAATGGAAAATTTTTTGATCGTAGATATTATTATTAGATTTTTTTTTTTTTTTTGTTGTTGTTAGGATTCGGTCAAAGTAGATCTAATGTCATGAAAATGTGAACTTAGGGACAGGATATCCTCTCTCGTCTTCATGATAGCCCTGAAGATGGCTGACAATGTAAGCCGAAACGTCGGCAGATAATTTTAAAAAATACACATTTTTTTTTTAATTTGTATTTTTTTGGATCTACCTTGACCGAACCCCAACAAAAAAAAATACCTAATAATAGTAATTTTACTTGTTTCGTTTTCCAAATTCGATCCTCGAATCGTTACTGGCCATTTTTTAAGGATAATTGGACACATTCTAGGGTAAAAACTGTAATGTTTGAGAGAGAAAATCTCTACTGAATAAACTTGCAAATGAATTGTAAATTAATTTCTTATAATTTTAAAAATAATGTGAGTTCTACTCTACCGATGAAATATATTTGCATATTTGTTTTTACTTTTATTTATTTATTACATTACGTTAAAATAAAAACACTTTGTAATTTGATTACCATGAAAAACAAATAAAAAAAATAAAAATAACATTCAATGACAATCACATGAGGAGAGAAGGTGACCAATGACACCACTCTCAAATTATTTACAGACTATGTCCCCAGGAGGTCACGGGGACACCTTCGTTTGAGTCGTCGGGGAGGGTTGTAGGGGTTGTAGTTGGAAGACAGGGTCTGTGCTAATGGATTACGATAAAATGACAGTTTACAGTGGAAAAGGTTGAAGCGGGAGGAATTGATGTCTTGAACAAAAGAATTATTAAAATCGTGATAGAGGGAGGAATTGGATACGTAATAGGGAGCATTGTGATTCTTCTCAGGGTTTTGGATTGAAAGTACTGGATTCGTTGGATGTTGGAAGGTTTAGCGGCTTTCTACACCAAGTATATAAGTCCAAATTAGTGAGTTTAGTGAGATTCCCAATCCTTCTTCACCTAATTGATGGTCTTTACTCACAGCACACAACACGAAGAAATATTTAAGGCTCCTTTTGAATCAAGAATGTAAGATTTCACACTTTTTTTTTTTTTTTAATTTTATGATTGATTTTTTGATAACCTTTTTTTTTTTATTATTCATATTCATAGTCCTTCAATTTAAAATGCCTTTAACATTTTTAAGAATTTCAAATAAGACTTAGATAATAACTTCGTTTTTTGGTATATTTTAATATATTTTTTGGATCTCGAATTTTATAAGTAAGCTGACTGCGGCTGTTGCTTGAAGTACATACTAGTCACAAATACTTCCTTCAAACTTTCCTTGAATATTGGCCCTATATTTTTTGTAACAGATGAAATTAATATTTATCTTTCTTGAACCTTCTCTCCCATGAAAAAAAAATGCGAGTAGAAAAGAAGATAAGGGGAAATAATTGATCGGCTTTTTAATGGTAGCCATCATACATGCCTCGAGGTTATCGCAATATCTGCAGTCGACGTACCGATTTGAGTGGCTCCTTATATTAAAAATGTTTCGTTTATATATATATATATATA
>KZ807900.1:75542-85811 GCA_000696205.2 Oncopeltus fasciatus | reverse complement strand
TATATTTTAAATAAAGATTAATATTTTCGATTATTTTATACTAAACGCGCATCTAGTGAGGTATTTATGCATATTTAAAAAAAAAGTTTAGTCATCTAAGCTAACTTACTTCAAATATATTGAGTACCATTGGGAGTACACATTTAAATTACACAGACCTCATTATACATGATAGATATGAACCTCAAAGAAATAAATATTAATAATAATTAAAAAAGATAATTCGAATATTTAATCTAATATATGACAAGTAAGAGATTTCATTAGCCAAGTACATAGTGTAGGTATTCTTATGATAACATATTTTATCACTTCATATTGTACGATACGGAGCATTGTTCCAAAGTATAGGGGATTTCAATTAAAATTGATCATCTATAACAATCTTGAGCTAGGCAAAAAATAAGTTTTTAACAAACTATATAATATTTTAACAATTGTGCTTTATTTTTGATATGTTATATACAAATTTCTCCGAATTTCTCCAAGTCGATACATTTGAGAAGAGGGATAAGTAGCGAGATCATTGGTCTATCTAACAGTCTCGCAGTTAAAATTTTTTTTTTTTACTTTTAACCCTTATTTTAACCCCCTCAGAGCTGTTGGATACAGTCAAAGTCTGTCAGACATAACAAAGACAGTGATTGGCTGAGCTTGAAGGGTGAGCTGTTACTCACCTGTTATGTTGGTCCCATTAATTCGTGATCTCTTGATGGTGTCCATGGATACGTCAGACCAGAATACGAAGCCCTTCTTGTAGTGGTAATCCAAGGCTATGGCGTTCGGCAATCTCTTCAGTATGACGGTGTACTTGTGGTGATCTAAACTTACCTAAACAATGCAACTAACTCTTGGCATCAAATGGTAAATCTTATGTAGTAAGAATATTATGAAGATAATGTGCAACAAATACGATGTCTACACACCTCACATTTCTTTTAAATGGTTACAGGGACGAGCAAGTTAGAATATTATTCAAAATATCAATTAGAAACATCACTAACATTTTTGTTAAAAAAAAGTAGGGCAGTCAGTGAGGTGTTAAATTTAACAAACAATTGTAAAAGACTCATTAAACTACATTCAACAGGAGATCTCTATTAATAGAGTATAATGTCATTGATAAAAAGTAAGAAGCTGTTATTTACTTCAAGCAGACTTATATAACCTAAGAAGTAATAAATAAGAAAATTAGGAATTTTGTAAAATTCTTCCCGATCCTTTCGTAAAACTGCTTGGTACATCAACATAGAAACGGAGTACTAAACTTGTGATTTTTTTCTTTTTGTTTGTTCACTGCACTCTCTAGCCCACCTGTTCTTGATTACTATATTTCGAAGCCATGAGGTGCGGTAAAGGTAGGTAAAAAAAAATAATTAAAAAAATGTGTAGTTTTAATTATCTACCGACGTTTCAGCTAACATTGTAAGCCATCTTCTGGCGAGAGGGGAAGTCGTGTAACCCAGATCACGTGTCCATGACTCTCACCAAATGTCAGAAACCGGTGACAGCTCGTGCCCTCTCGACAGAAGATGGTTTACAATGTAAGCCGAAACGTCGGCATATAATTGAAAATACATATTTTTTAAAAATTTTATTCTTTGGATCTACCTTGACCGGACCCTAAAAAAAAACAAAAACCAAACATCTATTGTCCTCTTTAGTTTATTTAACGAAAAGATGGTGTTCATCTTTAAAGAGACTTAAAGATATATTTGCTATATTTAAATAGCTCATTCGAGAAGAACTTCATGTATATAGAAGGCTTTGAGGAACCGTTGGCAATATGTCAGTGATGAATAAGCTTATGCAGCTTGTCCTAGACTTTCTGACTAACTGAAGACAGTCCGAGAGAATGAGACTTTTAGTGAGTGCATAGAAGGGCCTGTAAGTGGCATGGAGACTCGCAAGCCAGCAGGATGTCTTTAGCAGGATATTCCACGATTCATATACCCTCTAAATGATAAAATTACTTCTAAAATGTATACATCTTATCAAAGCGCAGAGATAATCAAAGAAGACTGCCTGCAAGACTAAAGTCACATACAATTTCAAGAGTGATTTCCAATTTCTTGCATGAAATGCAAATTCGCGATCCTCCCCCCTTTCGCCCTCACCCCTTCCCCCCTTTCACACTCACCCAAAGGGGGTTTCACCCTAACCCCTTCCCCCTTTCACCCTCACCCCTTCCCTCCTTCACCCCCCCCCCAAAATAAAATGATGCCAAATAAAGACGAGTCAGAACTCACCTGTCTGATGTCAATCCTGTTTGCAAAGAGCAGTGTAGGCCGGGCTCCTAGCGCCTTGCAGCTCATACCGTCAGGCCTCAACACATAACCCTTGTAGCAAGAACACTGGTAGGAGCCAATTGTGTTCTCACAAATCTGACTGCAAACTGGACCGTTCCTGAAGTTGCATTCATTTATGTCCTTGCAGCTGAAAAATAACAAAATAGATCACCATAAATATCACAATATACTATTATTTAAAAAAAAATTAATATTCAGAAATAAACTACGTCAAATGCATTCTATTTTGAAATATTTTAAGATCGGTGTAGAAATATGCATATTATCGTTGTAAGAAATTGTCGAACTAAGTAAAAGATGCCCCACCGCCATCGCGACCGTACAAATCCTCCCCCTTTCAGCTTTCCCCCTTCGAAGAAATTACGCTTCATCCATGAATTAGCTCTGGTAGTTTACATGATTCCTTCGACCTTCATTATCGAGTATGGTATGTGTACATTAAAATTAATTACTATGGATATATATTTTCAGCATACCCCTTAGAGAACATTTCATGTTGGTACCAATAAGCGACTTCGGAATAATTTCTTCGAGTCTTTACCAATATTACAAAGGAGAAGATAAATATAATATGGCCTGTACAAAATTTTATAAATATATATTCACACACACACACACAGTGTACGCACTCGCGTGTGTGTGTGTGTTCTTACGTGCTCTAGCGTCTGTATTTTTAAAAATAAAAGGATCAAATTCGGTGGTTCGAATAGGCGTAAAACGTAACTTTCTAACAGTTGGTATCTCTAATGTTCTTACAACAACTCTTATATACGAATAAATATTAAGTATTTAAAGTATAAATATTTAAAAACAATAATTTATTTTGTGACATTTTATCTCTATCACTTACATAAGTCATACAAATTTTTTTTATTTTAAATTTATTGACTTACCAAATCTAAAAGACTTAGCTTAGAAATTAACTTTTTAGTCTTGGTAAGTCAATTAATATTCAAAATAATAATAATTTACATCACTTATGTAAATAATAGAGATTAAATGTCACAAAATAGATTATGGATTTATTACTACCAATGAATGTAAAAATAACAACAAAAAAAACGCCTTCATGATATCCCTGAATATGGCTTACAATGTAAGCCGAAACGTCAGCAGATAATAAAAATGACACATTTTTTAAATTGCATATTTTACCAACCTTGACCGAACCCCAACAAGTAACATCTAATAATCGTATCATACCTTTTATTATCCGTCTTCATTAATTTCTGCAAACCATCTCAAACCAGCCAACAGAAGATGGTTTGCAGAAACCAATGAAGACGGATAATAGAAGGTATGATAGTTCTATATTCATTGGTAGTGATAATAACCCTTTAGATTATCTAATAATAGTATTTATGAATATTTCTGGAGGCCGTGGAAGCCTATGTGATTATAAAGAAATTATTTAGAGAAACATTTAAGTTTTAAAAATTTACCACTTGTTACATAAATTAATCTCATTAATTTACATAATGAACTTTATGTACGATGAAATTTTGTACAATCTCGATCCTCTACTAAGAAAATGTAGGGCTTGTAATGGAATCTGATGAATAAATCTAAATCTTATTATCAAAAAGAAAGTGATGAGGGGATATAAAGATATGATAATCAGAGAGACTGTAGAGACTTGGGTAAATGTGGATTTTCATAATCTCTTTCCGGAATAAACAAAAATTTAAAAATGCAATTTTTGATATCTTGTAGTTAAGCAGGAGATTTTCACCAAAAGAGGAAAGAATTTATCAATTATAAAGTGGTTATATAATTTATTAAATGTTTTTAGTAAATAAATGTTCAATTTTTAAAACTAGAATCTTTTTCCGTAAATGCTTAATTTTCAAACCTAAATGAGGTATTATTCATATCTTTTACAATAAAAAAAATTAAAACATGATCTAAGATATTATTTAAGAGAAAAAGTTAATCTTTACCTTTCGCCATCTTCGTCGAGTGTGTAACCAGGCCGGCAATCGCAGGCAAACTTGTCGTCGTGGGTTTTTACACATAGTTGCTTACATGTTTTCGGTGATGCAGTACAATTGATTCTCTTGGGACATAAATATTCATCTGTAATGAAATTTATCTTTTAATTTCAAATGTGTGATATAATACTATGGTTGACTTTTCAATTAAAAGTCATCATTTATTGCTGGGAGTAAAGGTTGTCAATGGGATTGCAATAATGGAAGTCTCCTCCACACTTAACCAACTTATTTAGGTTTAGCCGCTTTCGGAAGGCACCCTTCCATCTTCAGAGCTTACTTTCTTGCCTCCAGGAACACCAGGGACAGGAAAATCAGTGTCCCTGAAGGCAAGAAAGTAAGCTCTGAAGATGTGCCTTTCCAAAGTGGCTAAGCTCAAAGAAATAGATTAGGCGCGGAGGAGACTTCCATTATTGCAATCCCTTTCAATAAGGGAATTTATTCAAGAGATATTGTAGTAAGTCAAGTAGAAATCTGAGATAAGAATGTGCTCATTCGATTTGGGCTGGGTGTTCCCAAGAACATGTAAAGATCTCACTGGGTCTTTGCGAACAGAATCATAGAAAGAGCAATGGTCATATATTTTTATAAACTGTTTACTTTTTATGTCAATTTGAATATTTAATGAATACCGAATTAACAATAAGAAGATTAATTTAATTTATATTTTCACTGTTATACTTTCATTCTACACTACAGTAAAAATTTCAATATAATTGATAAAATATTAATATATTGCCACTGTGAACAACATAGAATTTAAGTATAGTGTTCCAAATCAATTGTGTTTTAGACTTGAAGATGGGTTTATGTCCAGAGATATTCTTATTTAACATCGAAGTAAATAACATAACAAAACACAAATTCAAAATAACAAAAAAAAGAAAACAATAATGAAGGACAGCTACATCACTGCTTAGTATATTAATATTTATATGATTAGTTCGATCTTGTCAAATTCTTTAATACACCAGAACTGTCATACCGTAATACTTTAAAGTCCAATTAAAAATAAAAAGAGGAAAAGAATGCATTAATGTATAAATATGTGTGTTTGTGTGCGGGGCCCAATGTAACCTTCACTGTAGATTGCCATTGGAATGAACCACAATCCAGGAAGATTTCGTCCAAATTAATACCTGTCTTTCCTATTCATGCTGGAGTCTCCAGCTTCCTGTGAGTGCTGTCATTTGTATGTCAACTGCTTCTGAAGCAGTAGAGGCACAGGGTGGAGGTCCTCGACTGTACCTCATATATAGGCTAAGTCACGATTGATTAAAATAATTTGAAAATGAAACGGGTAAAAATCAGGTGTGCGTAAAAAATAAAAATAAAATTGAGATGTTCTTCATCTTATATCAGTCTAAGAGGCAGGAAATTGAAATATGAATATAAGGAGTATCGATTAGTAAGCATTAAATTGTATTTGCGTTCAAACAACCTTAGTGATCAATATGAAGTCTCCTTTTTATATTTGCAGAAAAAAGCAATTTTTAACATTTCTGACAAAAAAATATAAATAAATCTTGAAAAGTGCATATAAAAAGATTGCCTCAACATGCGAACAGACCCTCAGGACGCAAATTCTCTAATTCGATTGTCTTTATGCCTCTGCGTGAATCACCTTCCTCAGGTAGACTGGTAATAGACAGAAGGCAGGAGGAATAAAATGTATAGGTTTCAATTATTATTATATAAACGTTTTTGCTTCCTTTTTTTTTTAAATATTTTTGATATGTACTGACTCCTAGTACTGGCTATTGGGCATTAGCATCTAACTAATACGTTCCCCATAAACACACACACACATATATTTTAGTTAAGACAAAAGTTGTGGATAGATATAAATGGTATGGCATACCTTCGCCGTGTGGGCAGTCCTGCTTATCATCACAGACATTTTTCTTCCGTATACAGTGAACAATAGACTTAAGGGATGAGGAGTTTGCAGGAGGACAAGTAAATTCGGTCTCAGGATCGCAGGGGGTGACACACCCCTGTTCGTCCTCCCCCTGAGAGCAGTCTTGCGTTCCGTCACACACCCACTCTTTCTGTGGAACAAGCGGGAATACCATCAGGGAAAAAGAAATACTCTCTCTCTCTCTCATTTCAGTCAAGTTTAAAAAATCTTTTAATATTAATATTATTTAATATATTTAATATTGGGTGGTAGAGATTTAAATGTAAAGCAATGAATAAAAATAGATAGAAAAATAAGAAATATTGAAAATAGAAGAAAGGGATTAAGAATAATTAGAAAATATTGTAAAAGTGAAAATTTTACATACAATCGCCTTGCTGCAGTACAATGTAGAAGATTTTAGTTTTCAAATTTCACTGTTATAGTGTGAAATACATTATTACAAGTTTCGCGTTTTCAGAAGCTTAAAATAAAATTAATACAAAATACATTTAAAAAAAAAATATTACAGAATCACAGTAGCACTTTCGTCGTAGCCTTTGTAGTAGAAGGTTCTGTTCTACTGCTTGTTGGCTGTGAAAATAAAAATGGTTGTCGAAAGTGGTCAGCTTTAGCAAGGCATAATAACTCGACAACCATTCTAGCAAAAGCAGAATCATATATCGTCTTGTTTTTGGACAAGTCAAACTAGGTTTTTGCAAAACAATACAATTAGCACAACACTCTAATGTAGTTTACAGAGCATTGCTAATAGTAAGAACTTTGGGGTTTACCAGAAGGCTATGAACATATATCCTTTGATACATTCTATTCTCCGTCTTCATTGGTTTCTGCAAACCATCTTCGAAGATGGTTTGCAGAAACCAATGAAGACGGAGAATAGAAGGTATGAGAGTTCTATATTCATTGGTGGTAGAAATAACCCTTTATATATCCTTTGAATAGGTAATTTATCTTAAATGTAAGAAGTCAAAAAGGTCACTGGGGTATGTGGTTACAATAGAATTTAATCCGTAGACTTGCTAGCAGAAGTTTCTATTCTATTTAACTACTATTACTTGTGTAAAAAAAAAAATTTTTAAGCTCCTGAAGAGGCGTCAGAATTGTTGTGAATTCTGTAACGTCACATTTCTAGATAAAATCAAATCTAATCTAATTTCATTACATTAATTAGCTATTTGCTATTCATCCTATTTGAAATGCCACATTAACTTAAGGTTGTATCAAGAACTCGACAGTAGAAGATATACTACACTTACCAGGTATGCAAGTTTAAAATGTCGTTTATTTCTTAAAATATATACACAGTAATTTAAAAAAAGTATAATATATTTTATTCAAAGTACTGGCCCTCGCTTTCTACACATTTTGTCCATCTCTCCGNATATATATGTATATACACTTGTTAATATGATTTATATTTTGTTAAATAGGATAGCATCCTTTAACAGATCAATAATTTTATTATTAAATTCTGATGAGTCACTTAGTATGGCCTTAGCATTTCTAGGTACGCCATGCTGGTTAACATACTTGTTGACATACTTCAAGCACAGAGGAACGATAGAGCACATGGAAAATGTATTATTACACAATAAAAAAGCATATCATACCAATATACAGTATCCCATTCGACATGCGAACTGGTCGGAAGTACACTCTTTCTGGATAACCGATTCGCAATGGGCCTCATCTTCCCCGCCATCGCAGTCCTGTTCTCCATCGCAGTGCCACTTCTTATTGACGCACTTCCCGTTATCGCACCTAGAAACAAAACAATTCTTAGTAACCTACCCCATCTCGCTGGTGTCGTCGTAAGAGCGAATTTTCCTTCAGTAGGTCAAGTGACATCTGTCATGGGGCTAATTCCAGTAGCCATCCCTACAACAGTGAGAGGGCTAATCCCCCCTTCCACCTTCCAGGATTAACGATGAACCTTGACCCCTACAATATTTTATTCAAATTAAATTAGCTGAACTCCTGTGTTATGTGTTTTAAAATTATCTTTTGACATTTGACGCCTAGAATTTTGGCTGGATTTTATTTAAATTAAACTAACTGATTGAACTAATATATATTAATTCCCATGTAGCTAATCCACCTCCTATAATCCTCTATTATATTGTGTTTAAGGATAATCATTTGTCCTTTGACCCTTAAAATATTTTCTTGATTTTATTTAAATTAAATTTATAAAATATCTTAATCCCATAGAGTTTATCGCCTCCCCCCCCCACACACACTTTTTCCCTATTCTTTTTTAAGGATTATTTTTTTACCTTTGAAAACTTGAATATTGGCTGAGAATGTTGTAAAATGTAACTCAGGGGTGATGGACGAATTTCATAAAAAATGTAGTGAAGCTTATTATTTTCATTTTATTTTATACATCTACCTCGAATGACACGTACTTGTGACATCACCAGCGATGAGGTAGGTTACTAGGAAATTCGCCTATAAATCTCTTTCCGGAAAGCCTCCCATGGTAAATTCGCTCTCTGCCTTATAACGTCACCAGCGGAAATCATATACACCGCTGTTTTCTTCATTTATGTGCACTTGGTTGTTTTTGGACGTATACCATCTTTTTTACTTGCGTTCGCCAGAACTGGCTTTTTATACTACTACTACTACACGAAAAATAGCAGTTATCATATCCTATAGATAGATTCCACTCAGCAAATTTAATATAAAAGTAATTTGCTTGACCGCTGGAGGTGAATTGAGAAGGAGCGAGACTGTTATATGATGAAAAAGTGAGACGTCAAAACAAAAGGCAATTACTAATAATTATTCCTAAAACTTTTGGGTTTAAGGTAAATCTTGATAGTGAGTTACACGAAGGTTGTATTTTCTTTAGGACATGATCGTCTCAAATTTGAAACTCGTCCGAGTCAGGTGGACAAAAGCATACGGATGTTCCTGTACCTCTTAAGATTTTGGTGCGACAAGGTAGCTCTTGGGATCTGATCTGGTCTCGCAATCCTGACGCTGCGGGTTCGAATCCAGAGATAGCTTTGCTCTAGAATGGCTGGAAAGAAGAGTTGGAGAATCGCTCACCCATCGTAGTTTTAGTCTTCCTTCTGTTATTTTCTTTATGTCTCCCTTAACAAGCGTTATAAATATATAATATAAAGAACATACATAAGATAGGCATTAACATTGAGGATTGTCAGTAACAACACTTCATAAGAAATAAGCGCTAATTAAATGACGCATATAAGAATGTAACTTCGAGAGTTGAGCGGGCCAATCTTTTTTGAGTGAACTAAATAAAATCCAAATGACGGCTTAAATGGAAGAAGGGATAAGTGACATTAACTTTTCCCTTAATTTTTCTTTTGATCTTCTAATAATAACAGCAATTATATAACAAAAAATGGTCAAAACATAAATTTCAGTACCATCTATTTTTTTTTGTTTATTTTTTACCACAAAAAACTAAAGTGACGATACTGAATATCTTTAATATCATCACATTCTTAAATTCCTATCCGCTGCGTTCAATTTGAGCCATTTACCCCCTTCAGGGCATGGAATTGATGAATATGCACTTCATATATATACATTCAAATTTGTAATGTGACTTTACAAGGATAATAAAGAAAATAATACAATTTGCGGAATGATTACTTAAATTCTGCATCCGAACAAGTCCCGTCTGGCTTCTCACAATCTTTCTCATCGCTCCAGTCTCCGCAGTCGTCGTCGCCGTCGCAGCGGTAGATCTGATGAATGCACCTCGGATATCCACACTGGAACTCGTTAGGTCCGCAGTCTGGCCTGTCTACGTCAGCTGAAACACGTCCCACATGGACGCTATCAGCTGATAGAATTACGGGGAATTACTGCTAACTATATATATTAAAATAATTATAGGTTATATAATTATAGATTTTCTATATTGTAATTATTGAAGTTAATTATTCGTGTTTAAATCATTGAAATGTGTAAATATATATAATTATGTACGGGATATTGGTATTGTAAACATATATATTGTATTAATACAATTATATTATAATAATAATAAAATAGACAAGTGAAG
>KZ807900.1:62295-75452 GCA_000696205.2 Oncopeltus fasciatus | reverse complement strand
ATTCATTCCGACCTTCAGTGTTGATTTTATTTAGTACATAAACACTTTCTTGGCATGAGCCCATTGGCAATAATCCTTCCTTCCCCCCTAGAAAAAAAAAAATTAAGAGAGCAGAAAGGACATACCTCTATGGATGAAAAAACAGAAGAAAGAACCTCTAATTTGTATCCTGAAATATTTGATGAATTTATGATGGCTTTCTGACTTTATATATCAAAAATATAAATATACAACATCATCAAACAATCAAAGTCAAATAAATAGGAAGATACACACACACACACACAAAATATCTGTTAAGGTAAATTTTGTCACAAACCATAAAGATTAATTAACATAAATAATAACAATAAATAAAAATGTATTATATAATTATTTTAATTTTTTTGAAATGAAGAAAAATTATTTTAGAGCATTTCAAAAGTGAATAAAGAAAATAAAGTACATAATCCAATGAAATAATATTATTTCCTCCTATACATAACCTGTGCATCCTATAGCTTTAAAATACGATACCAGATAAGCTATAAACAAAGAGGTAAGGACCTAGTATACCGCCTTGAAGTATGTACTACTAAAAACTCCATCAGAGATATGAATAGCAGGATTGTGAGTGAGACATATTGGCTTAAGTTCCGATGTTAAAGGCCTCCGAGCATAGTGAGAGTTTGAGACGACAACACAAGCACAAAAACTACTAATTTTGTTCGTATTATTTTTTTAATCAATTTCTTTTCTTTAATCACAAATGTACAATTTACAAATGACAGATTTTGAAAGAGTAAACTTTTGTTTTTCTTTTAAGTGAAGTTACTTCCTGACGTAACCTGCCGGCTTGAGAACTGGTGCTGGGTATTCAAATCTCCAAGGAGATATAAACTTGTTGTAATTCTGCCAATGTTGTTGTGACGTCATACTTAGTCCATTAGTCTGTATATAGTTTTTATTAGAACATTAATTTATTAATTTTAGAAATTACATACTGCACAGCGTGCATCTTGCAATGTGCTCTCATAGTTTACAATAAATAATAATAATAATGTACAACATACACCATATAGTAATAAAATAATAATAATAATAATAATAATGATTAAATAAACAATAAATAAATAAATAAATAAAATAATAATAATAAAGAAAAAAAAATAAAAATAAATAAATAATAAGTAAAAAAAAAAAAAAAATTAATCTATCATGTATTTCGCTTGGTGGAGAAGCTGCCCAATGGCAGTACTCCTAAAGCACTATTTACAATATTTACAATTGTTTGTTTTCAATTCTTATTGGGAAGTGTTGGCAATGATGAGGTCACGCGGCCATTTCCTATTCAGGCGGCGTGGTGGGTTATTAGGATGGGTACTACTAGATAGAGTTTGGGCTAGAGGATTGGGATGCATGGAAAGGGCAGAGTGGAATTTATTAAAACGGGTTGTGATAACTTCTTTTACAAACGGGATTTCAAGGTCATTGTGGAGTAAGGAGTTGGTTACGTAATAGGGTGCATCAACTATGATTCTTAGGGTTTTGGATTGGAAGGACTGTATTCTTTGGATGTTGGATGGTTTAGCAGTTCCCCACAGTTCGACTCCATAAGTCCAAATAGGTCTCAACAGTGTCTTGTAAAGAGTTAGTTTGTTAGTCACAGTTAAAGTTGACTTGCGGTTTAGCAGCTTGTAAAGTTGTCCAAATCTCCTATTTAGTTCCTGTCTTTTGATTTTTGTGTGTGTGTTCCATGTTAGTCGGGAGTCAAGATGAAAGCCTAGATATCTGACGCAGTCGGAAGTAGGGATAGGAATATCGTTAAAGTAAATTCTGCCAGGCTGCTTCTTCCTTAGTGTGAACGTAACATGACAGCATTTGCTTTCGTTAACCTTAATGCGCCAGAGCTGGCACCATCGCTGTATGTCCATAAGATGTCGTTGGAGATTTCTCCTGGCAGTATGTGCGTCAACATCGGAAGAAAGGATTGCTTGGTCATCAGCAAAGGTTGCAAGAAGTGTGTTAGGATGGGAGGGTATATCGGCAGTATACAGGATGTAAAGGATGGGCCCGAGCACACTACCTTGTGGAACTCCCGCCTCCACTTGGTAATATTCGGAGTAATCTAATCCTTGTCGGACCCTGAAGAATCGATCGGTTAGGTAGGAGCGAAGGATAAGGTAAAGGGTGCTTGGGAGGATGGATTTTAATTTGAACAACAGTCCGCTATGCCAGACCCTGTCAAATGCTTGCGACACATCGAGGAAGGCACCAATGCAGTACTGCTTATTCTCGAAAGAGGAGGAAATGCAATCTACAACACGAAACACCTGTTGGACCGTGGAGTGTTTGGTTCGGAAACCAAACTGGTGTTTTGGAAGTATATGGTGATCGTCTAAGATTGGTATCAGCCTTTTAAGAAGAATCTTCTCAAAGGCCTTTGAAAAGAGGGGAAGCAAGCTTATTGGGCGATAGGAAGAAGGATTACTTGGGGGTTTGCCAGGCTTTGGAAATAGGATTACGGTGGATAACTTCCACAGGAGAGGAAAGTGTGTGGTTCGGAGGATGGTGTTGTAGAGGTAGGTGAGGAAAGTTACTGCTTTATTAGGAAAGTGATTTAGAATTTGGGCTGTAATAAGGTCGTGCCCGGGAGACTTGCGTTTAGGCAAGCGGGAAAGGATATATTTGACCTCAGAGGGGGTGACGGCTTTAAGAGGTGGAGACAGAGGAAGAGGGGAATCAAGGAATTCTTCTACCTCCGTGCTCTTAGAATGGTTTTCTGGGTCAGGGTGAGGAGTGAAGGTTTGCTGAAGATGACGGCCGAAGACCTCGGCTATGTCTGCATCGGACGCTGCCCAGGTGCCATCATCGCGGCGGAGAGGAGAGGTGGGGGAGTGGTATTTGAGGATTTTTCTGGTGGCAGTCCAGAGGGATTTGTTTTCCGTTGTGAGTGAGGAGAGATGATTGTTGAATTCCTTGTTGTGATAGGATCTGAGTTCCCGTGTCACTAAACGGCTCAGTTTGTTATATTCTTGGTGGTCTATTGGGTGTCGTGTTCTCTGCCAAGTGGTTCTGGCTCGTCTTTTAGATAGTATAAGAGTCTGTATATGGATGGGAAGAGGTTTGTTGTTTAAAGAATTGGGATTTAGAGGTTTTTTGGAGGTAGGTTTGGATGCTATCCAGCACGACTGTTGAATAGCAGAGGTGAAGGATTGTACAGCATCGTCAAGGTCTTGCGGGGATTTTAAAGAAATTCTGAGGTCTATAGCGCCTTCAAGGTGGGATTTGAACCTATCCCAATCAACTTGGCCATTAACCAGTGACGGAGGAGTCGGTTTTGGGATGGGTTGTAGTGACATGGTCAGGAGTACGGGACTGTGATCAGAAGAAAGGTCGTTGAGTGTGCTGGTAAAGGATTGGAGTGGATGTAGGCTTTTGCAGACAAAAAAGTCAATGAGATCTGGTACTCGATTGCCATCTGCAGGCCAGTAAGTGGGGGTATTAGGAGAGAGGGTTGTGAGAAGCCTGGAGGAAAGGGAAGCGTTCAGGGTACGACCACGGGAGTTAGTCGTCCTGGAACCCCATTGTAGATGTTTCGCATTGTAGTCGCCGCCAGCGAGGAAATGGGAGCCCAGTGAGTCAAAAAATTGACTGAACTGAGCAGAAGTTATAGGTTTATTTGGGGGACAGTACACTGCCGCAAGAGTGATGGGAAAGGTGAATGTTGAGAGTGACACTGTGGTGGATTGGAGATAGTCTGAAGGATCAGAAGGAATCAAATGATGGGAGAGGGAGCTGCGAATCAGAATGGCTGTCCCTCCATGGGCTTTCCCGTCTGGGTGGTCGGTCCTATAAGTTCTGTACCCTGGTATATTAATGTATTTTCGTGACGTAAGTCGTGTTTCTGATATCAGTGCGACGTCAACATTTCTATTTTTGAGAAGTAACGTCAATTCGTCTTTGTGTGTTTGTACTCCGTTGGCATTCCATAGGAGAACTGTGAGGAATTTGCTGGTTTGGGAATTCATGGTTGAGGAACTGGAAAGCGGGCGATTAGGGCTGTGATGAGACTAATGAGGGGATTTAACATGGACTCCATCATGGATTGGGTTCTGGCAAAAAAGGTTTCCATGACAGAGTACATGTCGGAGGAAGTAGGAGGTGGAGAGGTATGGGAATCGGCCGCGTGACGTTCATGGGGTGCTGGCTGCTGCTGAGGGGGTTGTCTCTGCAGCTGGACCTGTCTGGCGGCACAGGAGTAAGAGAGATTCTCCTGAACGTACCTAACAGGAGCACTTGTGCAGGGTTGGTGCTGGACTGGCGGTCCTCGCTGGGGCTGGGTCGGACGTCCTCGCTGGCGTTGATTAGACGGCTCCCTCTGAGAGTGGGCGGAGGGTCCTCGCTGCCGTTGAGCCGAAGGCTGCCGTTGAGCCGAAGGGTCCCGATGGCGTTGGGCCGAGGGAACTCGTTGGCGTTGAGCCGAGGGAACTCGCTGTCGTTGGGCTGAAGGCTCACGCAGCGTTCGTTTTCTCAGCTGCTGGTATGCATCGCAGCCTTTATAGCTAGCTGGGTGACTCTTGGAGCAGAGAGCACAGGTGGCTGGAGTGTCCCTGGTCTTCTGACAGTCTCGGCTCTCATGATTTTCCCCGCATTTGACACAGCGAGGGAGATGGTTACAATTACTCTTTGAGTGACCATACTGTTGGCATCTGTGGCATTGTATTATGTCACGGCGAGGGTGAGGCTTTTCTACCACTACTTTTGTATGGTATAAGTCTGTGAGGTCATAGATGGTGTTGACATTTGATGTTCTCTCCAGATCTACAAAAAATAGCGGGAGTGGCACTTTATAAGTTCCCTCGGTTCCCCGCCGGGTGCCAAGGACATTTAGGACATTTTTCGGTTTGAACCCGCGCTCTAAGAGTTCTTCTGTTATTGTCTCAGTGGGAGTTGTGTGGTGAAGATATCGAATTACTACTCGAAGTACACGATCTTCTTGGAGCTGGTACGAGTGGTACTCGGCTTTTGTGTCTTTAAGGTATTTTATTATGGCGCGGTAGGAGTCAGGAGTGTTAGGATTTATTTTGGTATCAGACTGTCTGCTAATGCATTTATAATTTTGCCTGCCAACTATTTGGTCAAGTTGAGTGCACATTAAATGGAAATTTTTAATATTCTTGACGAATATTGGTGGGGGCTTGGGAATTTTAGGGGCGGTCGTTGTTTCCATGCTGTTTTCCTCAGTGGGGAGAGCGCTAAATGGATTAGCCGTGAAAAACGGCGACTCTGTGAAGGCCGGGGCATTGTTGGTCATTGTTGTGTCGTTGAGGCTAGCGAGATTTGTCGCCGAAATATTTGTGATATCGCCTGTCGGGGATGACAGTGTGCTGGTGGACGAGCCCTGATGACTCTGGCTAGCAGCGGGTCGCTGACGTCTGGTTGGTGGTGAGTTCAACGGTGAGGGCTTCCCTCCAGCTGAGCGAGTCCTCTTATTACGGCCTTTGTTTGATACCATTATTTGATGGTAGAAACTACCGTGCATGTGAATAAAGTAGATAGAGAGAGAGAGAGAGGGAGAAAAAAAAAAAAGTTTGAGGCGGCTGGGATCGAACTCGCGCCCGAACGGGCCAAGCCGGGGCTCTCAGGCAGAGACGGCCTTTTATCAGACCCAGCCACGGAGGCTGTCTGACGTCAGGACACTTTCTCCCGTACTACTCTCAGTTAGGGCTAGCAGTTGGACAGAACGTGTCGTTACCCCTCCACTGATAACAATTGCACTGTTCACTGTCTAGAGCACTAATTTATATCATGATTACTCACGTATTAATTGATTGTTTCTCCATGGTTCTTCACTAAACTGTGTGAAGTTGAGCACTGTCACTTAAACTTGGCCTGTGCCAAGTTTAATAAATAGTTGTTCACTAAGACACTGTCAAAATACTTAGTAATGACGAGCACACAACGAAGCTGTTCACACAATGGCTGACTAGCACCGACTCAGTCTGTATATAGTAAAGTTAAAGTTGTAGGTTTAGTACCTGCGAGCAACTTTTATTGTAGTTATTACTTTTATTAGTAAATTATAATTTTAGACTATTTTTTTTCTTTAATTTACCGATGAAGTAGCTTTCTTTCCTTTTAGTAGTGCTTATGTTTTGGTTTTTGTTTTTTTTTATTCTTCCTTTATAGTAATAGTTTTTTTATCTTGATTTATTAGTTTTCTTAAATCAATAATTTTCCCTTTTCCTATTGATTTTCTACTCAAAATTGCATAGTTTAATAGAAGCCTGAGCAGTGAGTTTGGTTTAGTTGAGGATCCGGTTTCACTGTTGCCGGGTGCCTTCAACTTTTTTTCAGAATTATTAAATTAATTTCCTTTATTCTTATCATAGCATAGTATGTTATTTTATCATTTCCCTTAATAAATACAACAGTATGGCGCCCAGTTCTCTCTTAGTTACTAAGCTCTCAGGAAGTCCCACACCCATATCCCCTACGAGCGACCACGGGGAAGACAATTTTGTTATAATGGAACATGTGGTTTACCGCCTTTTTCAGAGGAAATAAGTGAAGCGCAGAAAATATTTGAAGATACATAAAACATCTTGAATGTTTTTAATGCTGTATTTGCCTGATGCGTACTTTGTTTTCATTCAGGGCATCTATAATGCTTAACTAGAGAGTGTTTTGACCGTAGATATTATTATTAGATGATTTTAGTTGGGGTTCGGTCAAGGTGTTCCTGTACCTCTTTTTGGTGCGACAAGGTAGCTCTTGGGATCTGATCTGGTCTCGCAATCCTGACGCTGCGGGTTCGAATCCAGAGATAGCTNACCACGGGGAAGACAATTTTGTTATAATGGAACATGTGGTTTACCGCCTTTTTCAGAGGAAATAAGTGAAGCGCAGAAAATATTTGAAGATACATAAAACATCTTGAATGTTTTTAATGCTGTATTTGCCTGATGCGTACTTTGTTTTCATTCAGGGCATTTATAATGCTTAACTAGAAAGTGTTTTGACCGTAGATATTATTATTAGATGATTTTAGTTGGGGTTCGGTCAAGGTTGCTAAAAAATAAAAAAATTCAAATTTAAAAAAATAGTGTATTTTTTTAAAAGATTATCTGCCAACGTTTCGGATTACATTGTAAGCCATCTTTAGGGCTGTAGAAATACAATGTCATGAGAATATAATAATAATTGACATTATTATAATTTAGAATTACCATAATGCAATGTGATATCAAAAGTATGAATATAGAAAGCTATGTAAGAGAATTTAAAAAACATCCCTAAGTTCACATTTCCATGACTAAACAGAAAATATCATTTTTTCAGAACAGACACCGTGGGTGGTTGAAGGGTGGGGGGGAGGTAAGAGGTGGAAGGTACAAAGGGAGAGCAGCCTGTATCAAAAGGACAAAGAAAAAAGGAAGGGTATTATTGGGAATAAGTAACTTTGGAACTGGGAAAAATGTTTTACAGGTTTATTGAGAAGGAGGGATAATGGTTTTTAGAATGTGGAAAATGTTTGAATAGTTGAAGAAATTTATTCCATGTCCGTTCTGTCGTTAACTGGATTGTGTTGTAAGTTAATGTGAACGGTTTCAGATAAAATTCGTTTGTGTTCATAAGGATCAGTGGAAAGAATGTTTATGCTCTCGAAGTCAAATGTGTGTTCTTAATGAGAAAGGGGGAGAGGTGTAGGTGGTTAGTGATAATCTTACTAATTCTAAAACGTGTGGTAAATAAATGTTCTAATTTATTCAATTATTTTTTTAATAGGTTGTTGTCTGCATGTTTTTTAAATTCTCTTACATAGCTTTCTACATTCCTACTTTTAATATCACATTTCATTATAGTAATTCTATATTATAATATCGTCAATTATTATTGTATTCTAATGACATTGTATTTCTACAGCCTTGAAGATGACTTACAATGTAAGCCAAAACGTTGGCAGATAATCTTTTAAAAAAAATACACTTTTTGGAATTTGTATTTTTTTGTTTTTGGATCTACCTTGACCGAACCCCAACTAAAATCATATAATGCTTAACTTTTGGTGGGTAATAATGTAGCCAAATTTTTCTGAATGAAAAGGCCTTTTTGAGGATTCCGTCAATATCAAACAAAAATTTGATATTTGTCAGTAGCACATGTTCTTTATTATTTTAAAAGTTATTTTATTGTTTGTCTTTCTCATAATACTCCATGTTCCACACACCATAGATTGGCTCAAAACCGACTACCATTTGGCTAAGGATTATAATGATATCCGAATTTATATTCATTGGGTGAGCTCTAATTCCACTCGGCTATCTTGTCTGTAAGGGGGTTTATAGTTTTGTATAAGCAGTGTTTAAATTGCCTAATTCTCTCGTCGCGCCAATGGTGCAAAAAGAATTACTGATAAAGTTCTTTACAGAGATTGATCTGAATGGATTCAGTTTTAAATTCGGAGGTTTGTAATTTATACTTGTCATCTCGGCTGAGGGGCATACTTGATTTTGCCTGTGGTGTGACAAGTGTGAGGGATGTCCAGCTAGAGTAAAAACACCATTCCATAAGACCCATCATGAGTTGGCGTATTAACGAATGTGGAGAGCCTACTAATGACGGATAGATGATCTGAATCTTGGTCAGTATCGGTCTTCTATAGTCTCATGATTTATACGAGAGAAATACCCAGTTTGTCAGGTATTGATTAGTTCTTGTTGTATGCAGGGTGTGCGTACATTCGTGCATTTAGATTGAGTACTTGTAATCCCGAACGTTATAGATCTTTGTAATTGAAGTTCTGTAGAATGTTTGGTCTACTGAATCATCAGGTATCTTTACCATTTAGATCCTTTTACAAAACGGAGAATAATGACTTGGCGACTCTTCTGGAAGGGCCTTTAGACAGAGTGAGCAAAAAATATATATCAATATCCTATCTGTTTTTTCTTTTATTATTCACCAGTGTAATTTCCATACCTTTCTGTCGCACAAATTATTATTCTGAGTTATCCATAAATAGGCCCAAATGTAGAAGTTGCTGGAAACATTTCCAACGTTTTTAAGACTCTTTTTTGTGTCTTAGTTAGTTTTTTCTAAGCAAAAATTCAGCTTATATAAGGTACTCCTCAGACTTTGATTATTTTTAAAATCCTTCAAATACCTGCACATTTAAGTGTGTATTTCAGTAGTATTTCACAGATACTTCTCAGCAAGTGTAAAAAGTTTGGTCAGGGGATTAGAGACCACTTCCTCAGCTTTGGTTTGAAATTATTGAAGATTAATTAAAATTGAAGTGGGACCTTCTGACCTATTTAATTCCTTCGAGAGCTTTTGGCCATCCTTTCTGTCCTGCTCCTCCAAAATCTTTTTTGGGAGTTCTCAGGGGTATTTACTTTTACAGCAAGATGAGAGGGCGCATAAAATTGTTTGATCTGTCCGTTTTGTGTTGCTTTGGCTTTGCGTGCCTGGTGTTTCTCCTGCTCTCTCGTGGGAAAAGAATGACATAGAGCCATAATTACATTATACACAATTCCGGTATTTTCAGAGTTTAAGAGAAAAGAATAGAAATTGCTTGTGAAGTTAACCAGAATTTTGGAATTTACAGAATGAAACAACTTTTCGTAGCTAGGATTTGTATTATGGAAGAGGATAGATAGTCTTGGATCTCGGGTTCTTAATAGAAGTTACCTCTATAGGAATCAAGTACCCTACTACAGTCGTATAGGAGGGTCCTTAGTGATTTTAAAAGGAGTGGAACAAATTTCTGAACAATATTGGCCTGAGGCCTGAGAACTTTAAGTTTACAAATGCGATATTGGAATTGGTTTACTGGCCGTTTTGGGAATTAATGATATCGATAAATTCATATTTAATTTTCTGAATTTCAATTATAAAAAAATTATGGATTATTAAAGAATATATTTTTAAACAATATGGCTCTGAATGAAGGGAATCTTAAAACGCATAAATTTCTCAAAAATGATAACAGAATATTTGTAATATTTCCTAAAAATTAATTAAATATCTTATTCAGAATATGTTAAATATTATTATAATGTAATGAAAGAATTATGAACTTCTCTTTTCGCATATTTCTAGATAGTGCTAGAAACGGCCATGTTCTTTTGAATCCTAATATTTTTATTACACGATAAAAATTAAATATGTGGAAATACATAAACTATATATTTATTATTTAAAAAAGGGTTTTTAAAAATATTTGAATGAGAAGAACTAACAGTTTAAGCAAACAAGTTCTATTTGTCAAACATTGCTCAAAAATATTTAATACATAATTATGGGAAAAAGACAGAAATAAAAAATGAAATAATATAATTCGATATATTTATTAATGTTATATATTATTACCTTGATAAAACTTGTTTTCCATTTAAAATTTCATCAATGCTGAAAAAAATTTAAAAATAAAATACAATAAATTGGGTTTTAACTATTTCAAAACAATTTAAAAAAAAAAACTATAAAAAAACTCAAGCAAGAGTAACATTAATCATTTATAAATTAAGACCATAACTTCAATTATTCAAATAAATAAGACAATATTTAAGATGTACTACATAAATATTATGCTGAGACTTGTACAGGAGACAACTAATGTGTGCTGCTCTGACGCTTGTGAAGGCATACATTTCTCTCCGTCATCCACCGAGGAGCACTACACGTCCCTGGTGGATGAAGGAGGAATGTCTACCTCCTTGGCTCATCAGCTTCCCGGGAGTGGCCTAGAACACATAGGAAAACTCTCGGTTATTCAAAGAAATGCTTAAGTACCTCAATAACTGTAATAGAACTTCACAAGCAAGTAAATCCTCTTACTTTGATGACGCTTTATGATTACAAAGCTTCGGAGGTGGCGTTTCGCTTTTATTCAGACTTTCATCACCATCCTCCCATCTTGTTCCATTACACTCTATTTGTCTTCCAAGCTAGATCTACGACGTCACACATTTCCAAATGGAGTCCGGCTCGTTTATTACTTATCTTGGCTTTCCTAAGCAGAGGATAAGTCTAAGCTTATTTCTACAATACATAATCACACGTTTTTAGTGAGTAAATTTATTTCCGTGGGCCTCTGTGTGTTCCAAGCGTTAATTTGTTAGGTGACGCTTAATGGCTGTCATCACATCATTCGTTCTGAATCAGAGATCCACTTGACTACCCTTGTTTATCCACGACACCCATACATATATATTATATCCTCATAAATCCCAAAGCAGAGGAAACTTTTTACGATATAATAACAAAGCCTTTCTTTAAGAAAAACATAAGTAGCGTCTGAATTACGGTTTTCAGCATATAAATTTGTTATAATTTACTTCATTACCTAAAAAATAACTTTTGAAGTTGGCAAAACGGCGTTGGTCATCTGAAGAAACGAAAAATATTAGTTTACTTAAACAGTGGGAGTAGGCCTGGTAATTCCACCAAAGCTAAGAGGCTTTAGTTGAGAGTTAGAATCTATACACATAATTCGATGGTAAGAATACTTTGGGATGAATTGGATATTGGCAATTTAAAAGTCTTTCTTGTTTCAGTCGTCATAAAAAAGTATGCGGGATCCCATTGTAATTGTACACGTGCATGTAGAAGAGATCCCTAGTTCTGAAAATTCTTGAATGAAGTTTCTCGGAGAAGGCTTTGGCCTGAGACGTCAGAAGAGAGATTGCGGAGGTCATCTCTGCAGTGTAAGTCACAGGCACTAAATCAAACAGGTCAAGAAGTCTTCACCTGAGAGATATTACAGTTTGAAATAACTATTAATTCTATGTTTAAAGTACCTTTTTACTACACAAATTTTTAGAATCTCCTAAATGTAAATGACGTCACAAGCTAGTAAAGATATGTCAGACATGTATTTATCTATATACGAATATCTATATGCTGACTAGATATGGTGGTATAACAGTGTCACAGAGGAGAAGGCTAAGGTGCAGGTACTTAGTCAAAAATGACTTTAAGTTACTAGTGGGGTCACTGGTAACGACCATCAGCATTCTCACTCGTGAAAGAAAGAAAATCCTCTGGTTCGAATCAACACTGTCCACACCATTCATTTTTACTTTTAAAACATTTAATGGGCACTATGATTCAAGTATGAAGATTATAAATATTATATTAATTAATCTGCTACATTTGATATTCACATTCATAATTTATTATTATTGCATAATATTTTTTTTTATTTAATAGTATAATATTTATTAAAAATTTTATAACGAGTAACAATGTTTGGAATATACGTAATACTTTGTGTAATATTCGAAATAGACATTTATTATATGTAATACTTGCAGAAACATTTTATTATGTGCATTCATATTTGGAATTATCCATATTCTTAAAAAATAAAAAATGAAAAAAAAGTTTTCTAGAAATTCGCTAGAATTCGCTTACGGTTATGTTTGTAGCAAATACAGATGAGCACTTACGACAATTAGTCTCGTCCGACTGATCGACACAGTCTGGTTCGCCGTCACATCGCCACATGAGGCTGATACAAGTCCCTTCTCCGCATCTGAACTCGTGCTCAGGAATGCATTCGCTGCAACAGAAAAATATCTCAGAAGAGGGTCATTTCCCATGGCGTAGCTTCATCAGGGATTTAACTATAGAATAACTAGATAAACTGTGGGATTCCGCCAAGTCTTCCAATGTCCAACACATCCAATCCTTCCAGTCCTCAGAACTAAAATTGTACCAAAGTGGGCTTAAGGAATGAAAGGAGTATCCGTTGAACCCTCCAACTCCCGATACGTCCAGTCTAAAGTCCTCAGGTAAATTTAAATTGATCCATTTTATATAAGCAACTGTATCTTCATATTGATCTCCAAATCTACCTTATCTCCTCCTGATTTTCCGAATTTTACTACTCTACCTCTATGTCATGTATTATGAAACCCTTACGTATACTAATATTTTCCTGATTATTAAATAAATTATTCTGCTGAGATTTTAAACATGTTTTCAGAGCTCAGCTCCAGAGCAAATAACTCTTTCTTCCTCGCATTTCCTAGTCCTAGTCACTTCTCCTAGAGTTTGTCCATCCGTTGCAACCGTACCTCTTTAATAACTACAGTTAACATGAATTCATAATATGTAAAATAAAAACATATCTTTTTTAAAACTCAATCGAGCCGAAAATATATATA
>KZ807900.1:36605-56957 GCA_000696205.2 Oncopeltus fasciatus | reverse complement strand
ATACATATATAAAGTGTCTTTTATTTTGGACCTATGACTATTTAGCTTCTCCAGTGTAACGTGAAAATCTGCAGAAATATTTCAAAGGCGTCTCATGGGGCCAGCATGAATAGATTGATTTGCTTAAAAAAAATCCGGGTAAAAAATGCATAAACAATTATTAGATTGAAATGGGAACAAAATAAGTTTTATTTCATTCATAAAGATTAATATACCACTTTTGTGCATTTGTATTAAATAAAGTCCAGATTTTTTAAATATTATTATTTATAGTATTTATTCTGCTATAAGCAGTACAAAAGGATCCTTGATTACCCTAAAGTAAGGACTTTAAGCCAAAGAGGTTAGAGTGTACACATGTAAATGTACTCACCGCAATGTGTTTCGTCAAAGAAGTCACCGCAGTCATCAGAACCATCACAGATGAAGTCCTTCTTAATGCATTTCCCTGTGTGCGGACACCTGCTCACAAATATTTCACAGTTGTTATGTTTAATTGTAGGTAATGTTTAGGTAATTAAAGTATTCAATCTTTCATACGCCTTTAACTGTCTTTATCACTGTTCTGAGAAAAACAATTTGCTTTTATTAACATTTAAAAATATATTTTACTTTTTCCTAAAATAAAATTAAGTTTCATTGAGAATGAAATTCTACTTAACGAAATACCAGAGTCTTAAAAGTTCATTAAAATATTTTTTCTAAAATTATATATGCATAGAAAATCTTTCTTTTCCTTTTTTGAGAGCTTTACAGTTCAACGTCTAGAAAAAAAAATTGTGGTAAATAAGTGAGGGGTGCGTACCTGGTGTGTGTGTCCGGAGGGCAGATCTGTAGTGGGGTAGGCACAGAGCAGAGGATCTCGTCCTCCCTGGAGACACAGTCAGGCTCGCCGTCGCAGCGCCAGGACACTGGCACGCAGGTGCAGGAGCCGACGCACAAGAACTCCCCGTACCTGCACCAACCGCCGCAGCCGAGCCTGCCCTCGTCCGGCTCCTCCACTGAAACACCATCAGCCATTCCGCATAAAGCATGTCGCGCCTAGCAGCTGCTTCCCCATTGAGTTTCCTGTAGGCCGACCAGGGAGGTAGACGGGGGAAAACGCACACCCATTGCAGTTACATTTAGTATTTCCTCTTTCACACCTTCTATTATCCGTCTTCATTGGTTTCTTCTTTTGGCGAGCGCTTGAATACAGACAGTGACAGTGAACACATGTATTCGGCCAAGAAGATGGACAATGTCCGAAAGCGCTCGCCAACAGGAGATGGTTTGCAGAAACCAATGAAGACGGATAATAGAAAGTATGATAGTTCTGTATTCATTGGTAGTGATAATAACCCTTTAGATTTCTTCTTTCATAAAGGAAAATCCTGTTTTTAGTGAAAAAAATTTCGTACGTTATACCACATGAATGTTAAAAAATTTCATTTTACATCTAATATGTCCCAAAAAGTATTTCATAACTCAAATAACAACCAAGATATTACGATTATAGATTTTGGCCTCCAACTAAGCCCTCCCCCCCACCCTCAATGAATTGTATGAAGTCCTAATTCTTGTCGACTACATGTGCATTTTCAATTACCATTTGGATACAATTATTCATGAATTAATTATTTTCGTAGATGGCTCTCAAGAAAATCACGTTTACTGTGGTCCCGTCATACGACTTTCAAAAAAATTTTACTGATCTACACCTAACCTTCTTAGAAGAAGCAAAAAATATCGCCCGCTTCAATAAGTTTAGACTTGTCAGGGTGGTAGAGTGGAAGAAGCTCTCACCCAAAAATTAACAATTTCAAGGGCTTATAATGAAAAGCCTAAGTTCCAAATTTGGTGTCTATATTTTAAAAAGTAAAGGTGTCACCTAACACTGGAAAGTGGTTTGTTTCTTATGTGTATATTTACTCGAACAGATGGAATTACTCTTTGTTTTATTTTCCATTTATCTATTCTGTCTCGCGCGATACAAATACATTATTGCGCTACAAAAAATATGTATCCGCAATCCAGATACATTAGCTCTGCCCTTCAATCCAGCTTTCGTAGAGACTGAAGTGTGTAGTGAGGTTTTAAGTAGGATAAGAGGTAAATTATATTGTAAAATATTTAGATGAATCCAAAAAATGGTTTTTACCTATACCGCAAAGAGAAAGAGAAAAAATTAAAAATCCCCAACCCCCCCATTTAGGAAAGATCTCATGTCTGACATTTTCATTTTTATTAACTAACTTTTGGTAATTTTTTTTAATTTAAAATTTCTTAATTGTTCACTATTAAAACAATATATATTGGTCTTATAGTACATGGTATTACAGTGGCCTTTGGCTTTCAGTCCCTAATAATTATTATAAGACCTCATTTTGCAGCCTGGAAAATTAAATTAATATATATTCTAAATATGGTCGGTTGTTGGTTGGCCGTAGAGAATTATACTGGAGAAATTAGTCAGAGTTTCGGCCAGGATCAGAAAAATAAAAAGCTTCAAAATTATTGAGAGTATACAAAATATTTTCATAATTCTATAAAGTTTGTTTTTATTCTGTATATAATTTTCAGTCTTATAACATACCATATCTCTGTCTGTTCATTCCAAAATATAATTTTTAGAAGTGTAATAGTGTGTATTGTATTTCTGCTCTGAGGATGATTTACAAGTTAAGCCGAAAAGTTGGCTATAATTAAATAATTACCCAACAAATTTGTAATATTTTATTTTTCTCATCCTGGCCAAAACACTGATTAATTTCTCCAGCATAAATTCTAAACGTTTAAAAAAAAAAAAAAAAAAAAAAAAAAAAAAAAGGACTTCGTTCTTTGTCGAAATTTCATGGTCTGGCAGGAGTAATTCAACGGTAATTTGAGCTAAACAACAATATTATTTTGTTTAGTAACTGGAAATTAATTATGTGGGATGTTAAGCTGGGATACTCACTGTGATCGTGAACATTAACGTTGGGCAGCTGGCCTCTATGATCGGACTCGGACTCGCCTTCTGGATCGTCCGGATTGACTGGAACATTTCCTGGAGCAGGGTTCCGGAGCTTCTTCCCGAAGGCTGGAGGCTCCAGCGGCTTCCGGTGGTTCACTGTAACAGGAGAGGCAGAGTGCAGGTACTGAGTGTGTGTGTGTGGATGACTGATGACAGCCCTTAAGTTGCATAGGGTCCAATGTTCCAGCTGACACCCAGGATGTAATGTTGAGGAGAGAAAATAACGATATTTTATTTAGTTATAAGTGTCAGGACAATCCTGAGATAGCATTCCATGTTACTGTTTCGTTCAATTTGAAGATGACTAAAATTTGATGAAAATTTCTGAACTGCTTAAGAATGTTTCAAGTGTGAAACTCCAAAAAGCAAATAATCTTACAGAAAAATCTGCTGCCCAAGAGCATTAAACAAATTCCAATCATACGTGCATAAATTAAAATAAATGACTAATACCCCCTAAAAGCAGAAGTAGAGAGTGTGAGAGGGGGTTGTCCTGCCTGAGGGGATGCATTAAGGACAGCATTAGGATTCATTAGGTCCTGTGGGTTAATCCTGTTATCTGCAGATTTTTTATCTGCCTTAGTAGATTTTTTTATATAAGCCTGCAGGCTTTTATGCCACGACAAAATACTAGCCAAGACTTCATAATAAGTATTAAAGATCCCTCTACTTTCCCTCAGTAAAAACTTTGAACGGAGCTCAATAGTAGTAGGTTTTCCGTCGTAGGATCAAAGAGGATAGGTTGTGAGGAGCAGCTTGAAATAGGGAAATCTAAAAATGAAAGGGAAAAGATAAACCCTGGAAGTGCAGAGATGACAGGTTATCTGCACTAACGACAGCTCCTACAAGTGCAACTCGCGCATTTAGACATTAGGAGCATGTCCGCGAGCCACTACCGGACTCAGAGTACCTGAACGACAGCTCCTACAAGTGCAACTTGCGCATTTAGACATTAGGATTATGTCCGCGAGCCACTACCGGACTCAGAGTACATGAACGACAGCTCCTACAAGTGCAACTTGCGCATTTAGACATTAGGATTATGTCCGCGAGCCACTATTGGACCTAGAGCACATGAACGACAGCTCCTAAAAGTGCAACTCGTGCATAGTTTCTTCTCCTTAATTTTGTTTACAAGTCGGACATCGACTATTTGTTATATTTTTGTAGGTACAAATCTGCCAATACAGTCACGCCCATTCGAACATGATTTACCGATTTTGTATGGTCATATATTTTAAACATAAGTAACAGTTTCCGGATGAAGTGCGTAATCCGCGTGAAATTGATTCTTTTACTGAATGATGCTGATTAATATTTTTTAGCAAATCTTCTTCAATTGGTGTTTGAAGTTATACATATTTACGTCAGAAGAAGCGCTAAGGTATTACGATGTATTTAAGATAGCATTATTCTTTTGAGGATTTGTAGTATCTTTTATTTACAAATTCAGAGAATAAGTATTACAAATATTAAATATAAGTAGGGAAAAATGAGCTGAATTGGCTAACACAAATGATAAAAAAGGCGGTGTTCCAAAAACCATTAGAGCTGGGGACGTCTAACACGGAGACAAATAATTAAGAACAATGATGCAAGCGCAACAGGCAAATTCTCTAAAAGTGTCGTAAGGGTTCAGTATTTTAAATTTTTTTTTCCTTACACTTTAAGTATACTTCTTTTACACTCTAATTTTCTAAAAATAAATGAGATGTAAGAATGTGAGGAATAATGGAATTTACTTAAATTCCAGATTTAATCCCGGGATTTAATTTCTGATTTGAGAGACGAGCGAATTTCGTATTAATCGCTCAATGTTTTCGCAATGAGCGAATTTCCTAGGAAATTCTCCGCTGGTTTAGTATTTTGAATAATTTCATAGCATACACATGCATATTGTACGTCCTTCCTCATTCAAACATGGGCTGCTTCTTTAAGGGTTTCGGCAAGAAGCATTACCAATGGACAAGGAGATGTACTCACCCTGGCCCCAGGATGGAGAGTGTACGCCTGGATGGTTGGGCGAAGTGGTGCCAGGCCTGGCCGGGTCGTGGTGAACCACTATGGCACCGTAAGAGCCGCTCCTGTCGACGTGTTGCGGCGGGCTCTCTGTGCCTCGGCTTTCTCCTCCGCCCAGACCTGGAATCAGAGACCATTCCAATCTCCAGCCACAGTCGATATAAAAGAAAAAATTACTTAAAAAAATAAGTACAAATTTCTAAGATATTTAAATTGTATTGGCTAAGCCTTAGGCCATTTTCTAATAAAGTAATGTAGAATTGTGTTGAGGCGTCGGCAAATATGTTGACTTTTGGGGTGCATCATACTGAGTGTTAGTTTCTGGATGGTTGCCGAGAGCCTACGACAAGCGATGGAGTTGTAGCCGAGACCTTGAAAGCAACTTTACTTTTTGCAGAAATTTGCTTTCATTGAGACTAAATAGGCTTTGAGACCAAGTGGTGAGACCTTTGTAACTCAAATATAAAATTGTGAAAAATGTAATGTAATGGGTGTTGAATATTATTTTATAATGTTTTACATCGAGAATACCAATATAGGTTAGGAGTTTAGGGAAAAAAAAGCCTTGTATTAAAAAAATCACAAGAATTTATTTTTTTCTGTCAGGGTTACGGCTCGCAAGACAAACAACCTTCAGGGCTAAAGATACAAAAGTACTCTAGAATCAGTATGTTATTACAATAAAATTAAATTAAACAAAAAAATACAACACAGAAGAAAATTACATCTTCCTATCTATGTATAATTATATATCAAGTTCTATGTGAATATGATATTTAATATTAAAAAATTGAAAATAAATTTTGGCAGTAAATATCGGCCCTCATGTTAACCCGTACTCTTAATAATGTAATTTTGTTGATTATATGATAATAAATAAATAAATATATTTTTTTGACAAAATTCGTTTTTATAAAATCCAAATTAGGTCTTATTGATAAATCTAAAAACCATCGATATTGGTAACTGATTGCTGATTGCTTACACTACAGTCAATGTGAGGGCCAGGGGATATCCTTGTTTGCAAGCAATTAGTCACTCAGCATCGGCTGCAATTGTCTCAGCAGGGACCAGAAATAGCTCGCTTACTATCGCTGTAAAGGCGCTTGAAGCAGATTCCTGGAGGACTAAATCCGTTATAACTCCTTGGGAATACCCGTTATACACCCGGAATCTCGAGGGGCCCAGCCTTGGTGCCCGAACCCAATGACTTGTTAATGCAGCTCGGGACCGAGACTATTCTGGCTTTTCTAGCGCAGGAGAGAGACCTCACAGAATGGCGTCGACTGAACTCTTGAGAGCTGAATTGGGGTACGCTGTTTAGTGATACTTCGGAATTATATGGATGATGGACCTGATGACGTGAAATCAGCACCAACTGATGCCTCTAAAGGTGCAAGACTGGCGCCATGATCAAATCTTAATACAAGAGCATCAAATATTCGGTCAATCATTTCTTTTTGAGCACTCCATTTGAGTTTTGCCAAACATTTAATCATACTTTTAGCCTTGCAGCATTTATTTATCAGCTTAATGTGAATTTTATACCTTATTTTTGGGTCCAGAATAACGCCTAGAATTTGTTGTCCGTTCTTGTTACAATTGGTTCAAAGCCAACTGTGGATCTTCACTGGATAAAGGGAATGTATTTATAAATAAGGTATATCCTCGAAAGACTACAGCCATCGCAGAGAGAGGGCGTGTGTTGTTCTCTTGAAGTGATTATAAGCGTTCTTTTGTCATCAAACTGTTCAGAGTTGAAGATGTAAACAACCCATCAAGTGAGTCAGAAATAGACGATTTCCTTGAATGCCCATTTCCTATATTTTTGCAAGCCAATTTCGCCAACCCTTATGAAATAAAATACTTCATATCCCGTCTACCCAAGAAGAAACTCCCGGTTATGATAATGTGCTATGCTTTTATGGATAAAAGTCCAGTAACTACTCAATAGAAATTCTAAGCGAGCTCTATATATGATCCGGCAAGACACAAACGCTGCATATAAGCCTCAGGAAGGATAAGTGCTATGTATGACTATTCCAATGTCTAGTAAAAATTGCTATACACTCTCAGATAGTAACTGCTCTATAAAGTGGGAGCTCTACATATATCTAGACTAGTGGACCTATGCTTATTAAGATCATGACTAAAAATCCCCAGCTATAGCTCTCTATATAGGTGCAAATAATGGTAAATATATGCTTTATGTACGTATGCTATCAGCTCTATCTAGCTGGATATGTGCTAATCACAGGCCAGCGATATACTAAGATGGACTCGTTTGATAGTTAGGAAAGGTGAGTCAGCTCCACATATGCCAGAAAACTAGGCGTTAGCAAGCTAAGATCAGGAATCAGGAATGCCCGGTCTGTAGAGCTGGATAAGTGCTAATCACAGGCCAGCGATATACTAAGGTGGACTCGTATGATAGTTAGGAGCGGTGAGACAGATCCTCAAATGCCAGAAAACTGGGCGTTAGCAAGCTAAGATCAGGAATCAGGAATGCCCGGTCTGCAGAGCTGGATAAGTGCTAATCACTGGGCAGCGATATACTAAGGTGGACTCGTATGATAGTTAGGAGCGGTGAGACAGCTCCTCAAATGCCAGAAAACTGGGTGTTAGCAAGCTAAGATCAGGAATCAGGAATGCCCGGTCTGCAGAGCAGTGCTAAGTCTGGCCCGGACAGAGGTCCCGGGATATTTACGGGCGGCGGCCGCGGTCGATAAGACCCCTGAATGGAGGGTGCTGACATCGATCGGCGCAGGCTCTCTCAATGGAACCGCCCTGAATGGTAGCTCAAGGGTTGTAGGCGGCCCATCTCCCGACAAACATCCCCCACCCCTACTAAATCAACGCTCGTTATTAGCAACAGAAGTAAATACACAAGCAAATGAAATGCATAAGGACCCATTCCATTGCAATTATTGTTATGGGACGGCTCGAATCATCTTCGTGTTACTTGGTCTTATGAAGACGTGAAATGTAACAGGCTCCATTTAAATATCATTTACTACACATCAGAAAATAATATGGAAGCTTAGGTTAATCTATCAATAACATTAACTATTACTCCTTTGTTTCAATTAGAATACAATGAAAAGAATCTAGATAAAAAATATAACACAGATTTTATTCCATATGATACTCATGTCGTTTGTAACACTGCTGAAAAGAAGTTTAACACAGGATCAAATTGTATTTTTGTGTAAATTTAAGTTTTGCAAAAATGAATTAATGTAATATTACTTGTTAGCAGGGTGACCAATATAGCCAATATACCCCTCTGACAATTGAAACTTTAAATATATTATTTTCTAAGAAAGTCTCATGACATAGGGCGTTCGCTATTTGGTAATCCCTAAGTTTAAAAAGCTCTGGAAAGACCAAATACTAAATTAAAGCCCCTTTCCAAACTTCCCCAAAAAGGCCTTCAAAAGTCTGAGCAAAAAAAAAAATTCATAATTTTGACAAACATTAACTAATTCATTGGGTCTGTATCCTTGGTGGTCATTTATTTAATATTTCTTAATTATGTATTTAATAATGCATTACCTAAAAATTTGTTTTTGCACTTAAGATGACCTTAGGGCCGCAACGTTATATAGGGTGTGGTTTTTATAAATTATTATCAATTGTTGGGACTATCGATCCATCAGTATAAAATTTAATGGTTCATTAATGAATGATAGAGTAAAATCATGATTCCCCTCAAAGTTAAATATAATCTTTACTGACGCATCAAAACTAATTTACAACCATAATTTATTAACCATCAAATTACAGTAGTACAAACCACATGCTTTCAAATCCAACATCTTAATACTACTTCACCAATACCATCAATTTAAGGTTGGGATAGGAATGCCGCAAAATAACCAGATGTTTTATAAATGGTTTCACCAAAATTTCCTTTCTTTTTTTCTTTCTTTTTTTTCTTTCTTTTTTTTTCAGATTGTCATAATAGCACAATAAGAATTTTTTTTATTTTTTTGTTTTAGCTTCCCTTCCAATCACCCACGTTCATGATAGCCCCTCTATCTACAGGTTGCCACCCCTATCTAAACATCCATGGCTCAGTATAAGTTTTTATTTATGGGTAAATATTTTTTGAAGAGAATACTTCAGCTATAAATGTATTAATTTTTTTAACTTTTTTTTTAATAACTTATTACGGTTAAAAAATTTCACACGTTATAGTGCAAAGAAATATATATATAATTTTTAACGGTCCGTATTTAAATTCCAGAGTTGGTCGAGTAATATCTAAAAGTAATAAGTCCAAATCAAATTAATAAACCCGTTTTACTGACTGCACTTCATATTTCATTTCTAGTGATTTAATATAAAATAATTTTTTTTATTTAACTCTTTATTAAAAAAAAGTATTCTGTACATTATTTTATACATTATAATTTTTTATATAATAATACATGTTCAAATAGATTTTTAATATCCTACTATGCATAACTGTATTGCCCCCAGCTATGAATACTCATTTATGCAGTTGTGTATTGTTACAGTTGTATACATTTCATATTCCCATTGGGATAGAATCAGTTGCACTGTGTAGACTTGACAATTTAAGGGGAGATAACAAGCAACTGTTGTCAAATTGAACAATTGAGCTCTGAGCAAATGTGACTGGTGGTCACACCACGGACCAATTTAGCTAGACAATGGCCCTATAATTTAACACTTTATTCTTATCTCAATTTTACGAGTGATTCATAAACTGTGAGCTAATTTTAGTACCACTTGGATTTTCTTAACTCCACAATTATTTTATGTTTTTATCGCGGAAATTTTTATTTCTGGTATTTTGTCTTGGGGGGAGGGCAAATTTTAACTATGTAGGTCGACATTTCAAGAGTAACCTACTGCTCAAAAAAAAACATTGCAGGATTGTGGTCACTTTTCTCTTCCGCATGTCTGCTATGCCTAAAAATAATCTGTTGAACTCATTTTTAGTTTTAAATTTAGCGGATTTCCTGACAAATTTGTTGTACATGATGTGTCCTCTATCAAACCAATATGACACAACATTTGAAAAATTTCAGCGGATCTTTACCGATCCTACATTTAAGAAGCTAAAAGTATGATCTGTTTAAAATTACATATATACAGCGAACTATAACTTCTATAAATATTATTTATTTTGTGGTCTTTAATCCCACGTAAATTTAGATAATTTTTAGTGCAAGGGAACAGAATAAAAAATCTAACTGTGCGGGGAATTTAATAACTTATCAGACTTGTCTCGGTAGCATAAGTGGCAAATGCACCGGCCCGGATAGCAGGGGATCCAGGTTCGAGTCCTGGCTGGGACAGTTAGATTTTTTATTCTGTTCTCTTGCACTAAAAATTATTTATAACTTCTATAATTTTTAAAATAATTAGGTATTTATGCTACTTTTTAGAGCCGTGGGTTTAAAAATCTTATTATCTTCCTAATTATTATCGTTCGGAGAAAATGTATAAAACAAAAAAAAAACAGTTCAATCATCACTCGAGCTTCCAAGACTGTATCCAATCGGGGGATTGTGTTCACCTGATACACTTTTAAAATGGAATATTATTGGACACGATGTGCAGATCCATTTTTATTGTTTGTATATGTGTTGCAGCCATCTCGCATTGTCCAAATGGGCTGTTGCAAACTCACAGTTTTTCAAGTGAACCATCTGCAAGATATCACATCCCACACCTGTACGTTTGTCGGGCCAAGACTCTCTCGAAGAGTTGACAAAGACAAAGCAGAAGAAGTGCCAAGAGATTTTCCTGAAGAACCTCTTGCCTTCTATACATTTCCATGAACAGCAGTCGACAAGAAGTGTCGATGTCCTTATCCGAAGAGATGCCATCACGAATATGCAGATTTACCCCGAAGAGATGACAAAGACAAAGTCAAGTAGGCTCCTCCAAGAAGTGCCAAGAGATCTTCCTGAAGAACCTCCTGCCTTCTCTACAACTTCATGACCAGCAGTAGACAAGAAGAAGCTGAGGAGAGGAATGGTCTAATCAATGGCAAAGGGCGAAGTGAATGGCATCTGTACCCACGGTCAGTGTCCTCTTCATCGATCCGTACGTCTGTATGTCTGCCTTACACAACATTCTTGCCAACCTCATTTTTCTAATATTTTCCTTCTCCTGTCTCTAGTAAAACTACTTTTTCGTTTTGAGTTAGTCTAAAACGAAGATGCTAAAATGATTGTGAACTTAATTTTTTTTGTTTCTTGTTGCATATATTGGCTCAAGTAATTTTTAGGGAATTCAGAAAGATTGTTGTTCTTATAAAAATTTGGCAAAGAGCATTAAAATTATTTAATAAATAATTAATAACATTTAATTGTTATCAGATACAAAATTATATATTTAATGGGGGTTATTATGTCACCAGAACTTAATGTCACTATTAATTGGAAATTTCGTTCATAAATTTATATTCAATAATTTTGTAAATGATTTATATTTATTTACTTGTCTAAATTCAGTTTCGTTCCCTCTTCGTTATGAAGTGACTTCAAATGAAATATTTAAATTGCTAATTAAATTCAAGTATTTTTCCGTAGTGAAATTAAGCTCAAGTTAGAACTACCTGGAAATACCTTTATTGACTTCTTAAAATTTTACAAATTTCAACAATATCATATTGGCGAAGCTAAAAATAAAGCCCGTTCAGAATTATATATGTATACATTTGTCTATACTTGCTTTAATAATAATTGGAAAAAAATGGGTTTTTTTATTTATTTTAAAAATGTTTGAGTAAAAATTGCTGCATACTTTTCAAAATAATGAAATCAAATTGCAGATTAATTTTTTTTTTTTTTTGCAAAACTTTGGATGAGTTCCCAAATGGCTGAAATGGTTGAAATCAGTCGAAAATTAAGGGGGGAAAGGAAAACCAAAATTTGAAATCAATCTTATTATGAGCTCTACAAAAATGACATTCAATGACAATCACATGAGGAGAGAAGGTGACCAATGACACCACTCTCAAATTATTTACAGTCTATGTCTCCCAGGAGGGCACGGGGCCATCTTCGTTTGAGTCGACGGGGAGGGTTGTAAGGGTTGGAGTTGGAAGACATGGTCTGTGCTAGTGGATTAGGATGGAATGGCAGTTTACTGTGGAAAAGGGTGAAGCGGGAAGAAATTAGATTCTGAACAAAAGGGATATCAAGATCGTGACGAAGGGATGAATTGGATACGTAAAACAATTTTTTTTTTATACATACAATTTAAAAAAATAAATTTACGAATGTAATTTTGAGTGTTGTACGCACTTTTTTTTTTTTTGCAATTTTTATAATATAGGAACCAAATTGGGTATTTAAGAATTTCGCTGCAAATCATTGATACAATTTTTTTTTTTTTTTTTATCTGATATTGGATATTTAAAAAATGGATAGTTTTTTGAGAGAACAATATTTATAATTCTATTATTCTCGTTCATGTTTGTATTAAGAAACATTATAGGTATAAAATGTAATTTTTTGAAGTTTATGTTTAATAAAATTAATAGATTTAATAAATTATCAACTACAAAAAAGCATATTAAGAAAGAAATATACAGCAGTAACTATGATGGGGCGTGAGTTTCTCCCCCTCCACCTTCCAGGACAGTCAAGAGCAAAGCTTATTGGTGGGTAAATGTATTTGAGGCTCATTGGAGACGAACAACGAGCCTCAAATACATTTAAATTGAATTTCCTCATTTACTCGTGTTGTCCCTATGCTTAATGAACGCGGGATATTAAATAAATTAAAGCAGGCAGCTCTTGCATCATGGGCTTTTTTAAAATAATGAAACCAAATAATAATTTCATATAAATTAATTTCTTGAGAAGTCTGTCACAAAAATTTTTTTTTTTTTTTGCGACAGTAAAACAAATGAGTTATTGGCAAACTTGAATGCCTTAAGCCCTTGTCGAAGACCGATCAGGGGTAGGTGTGTCTAGACAGAGATTGACGGCTAGAAATACGAGATTCCTTAAGCCTGAGTACTGGCGTACAGCATCAGAAGAGATGCTGCAAGCTGAAGAGGAAAATAAGCATACAAAGTTCGCATGTCATTCCTAAATATTTACAAAAATAACTAAATAAATAATTCATTGACGGTAGATATTCGGGTTTTTGCATTTTTGGAATCTGAATACCAGTCTATTGTAAAATTTCCTTTACTATTACTCTATTGCTGTTATTGGGAATTGTAGATAACGTAAAAAATTCTAAATCAAACTTCCATTAAATTTACTTTTCACGGCCTCCTGAAACAATTCACTTTTTTTTTTTTTTTGGAGAACGCTCTGTATGTCGCTGATGACAGATGGACTTCAATGAAATCCTGAAACTTCCTTCATGGAAGAGCTGACTAAACTACACAGATTTCCCATGACTACTACACAGGTGGGGGTAAATGAACAACAACTGACAATTTTATCTTACATCTAGATTGGCTAGGAGGAGGCAGTGGGTACAGGTATTTTATGGTCGTAATCATCTATATCCCTAAATGTAACTTTTAAAAGAAATTTATTGAACATAAATTTTAAAAAATTAGAATTTTAACAGATTTTGTTCTACAAACTATTTTCATTACTCAGATAAATTAAAGATATCTATATTATAAATTTTGGTCTTCATCTAATCCCCCCTCCCCTTCCATTCATCNATTGTGTGTACCATCTATATAAGGTATCCTAAAATGCAGATTAAATATACTAAATGAAACTGAAATAAAGAGTGGGACATATAAGGGAGGTGAACAGGGAAATGTGGGAGGAGGGCGGTTCCCGGGCTAGGTGTCCATATAAGACTCACACCAGGATTTGCGCTAAACACTTGACTCGCACTAATCACTCGCAGAGCTCCCTGTACTCACCTCCGGAAGCGAGGGAGATAGTCCAGATGAAGATGAGCATGATCGCCTCGCTCTCACATCCTGTCCGGGCTCACCTGTTAGACTGGCTCCAGCTCCAGCATCCAGCCGGCCCCGCCCCTCCCCACCCACCCTTCGCTACTTACCGATCTAAACCCCCACCCCTCCTCTCGATCCTCCCACTCTTATTTCTTTTCCAAGAGGGGTGGGGAGAAATTATCAACAAGACTTAAGCTATAATATTATATGAGTGAAATTGGGTTGTGCCAATTAAATATTTCGTTAAAACTCAAAGTAAAAATCTACTTTGTTGTCTGAAATAAATATATTGTTAAATTAGTGCGCTAAAGGTTTATTGACAAATAAGCATATTGTCCAACATTAAAAATTTTTAATTATTTTACAAAAACGTAGATACCGTTGACTTTGCATTTAATTTTTATTTGAAGAAAAATCAGCCTAAAATGTACTGTAATTTATTATAATGTATTTAATTATGACTTCATAAAAGTTGCTAAATTAATCTTTGTTAACAGCTGTAACGAATCTCACTTCCATTCTCTCTTCGTTGTAGAAATTGTGCTATCCTTTAATAATCAATTTGGGGACTAGGACAAGAATAGAGGCGTGAATGTATTGATGGCGTACGTCAATTTGTGTGTGTATGTATGGTAATGTTAATCCTTCCTCAGACTAAGTCAATTTTTTTTTCTATACGACAAAGTTTTCAGAAGATAGGACGAGTAAAATTTATTTAGAAAAGGACCATCAAAAAATTTTATATTAAGAAAACATTTGGAAGAGCGCCATTCTTAACGTAGGACTCACCTGGCCGAGCTATTCTGTAATCCAAGTTTTCTCACCGGTCACCATACCCTCAACCATGATCTATGAGTGGAGTGAGAGGTCGGTAGAGATCATAGGAGCCAAGTGCCATAGTCCCTGATGAGAGTGGGGGGTTAATCCCTTCAAGTTATATATTGAAATAAAGTCTTCAGTCAGCATCTAGTGTTATAGATTATTCTTTTATTTGCGCTGATAGCGAAGTTGATGACAATTGGGGTTATCAAATAATACCCAATTATTTGCACTCAGAGTGCCCCAGAGCTACCAAGGAAGGAGAACCCACTATATGGTGGCTGAGCTCCGAGGATGGAATCACTGATTCTGAAAGCGCTAAGTAAAATAAACAAAAAATAGTGCGAAGAATTGCTTTTATTTGATAACCCTATTTATAGATAATTATTTTAAGTCTCAGTTTTATTAATGAAACTCGTCTTGTTCCATTTAAAACGAAAGATTGATTTAGTCATTGAGGAAAGTCAGACAAAATCCCCTATTTTCCATCTCCTGGAGTATGTCTTAACTGGCTTACCTTACGTATGACCACTTTTATGCTGTAGATTCCTTTGTTTATTGAGTTAAGACATTACTTCATAACGGAATTACGACAGAATTGTCTGAGAGCTAGTAATATTTCCTTTAAGACCAAGAGAGTTAATCCTTCAGAGGAATTGACATTAATCCGAACGAAAAAATACATAGAAAACCTAAACTTTGAAACAATTAACACGAAGGAAACTAGTAATTTACAAAAAGAGTTGATATTTTTACATTCTCAAAATAATTCTAGTGAGATTAATTTATTCTGAAAAAATATTATGATAGAGGAAACGTTGATAAGAAAAAGGAAGGTTTTTTTATTACTAATTGCGAAATATTTTAAATTGAAAAATAATAACTAAAAAATTAAGTGTAACAAAAATAAAACTCACAAGTTTTTTGTTTTATGTATTTCATTTTAAAAAATGTTTTATTGTTTTTAATTTTATGTAAGAAGCTGATTCAGCAAATTATTTTATTTGATATCATAGGAAGAATCTGACTTCAAGATTAATCACTACAAAATCGCAGTATCAGAGAGTATTGATTAGTTTATATCGGCCGATTGGGACAGCTCTAGAATGAAAGATGGTCCCCTTCTCTGGAGGAATGGAAGAAAAGCATATCTTATAGGATTACAATTGCAGAAAATCTCTAATATATTTACATCGAGAGGGTGGAGGGCGATGTGGTCGTCTTTCTGCAGAGTTTAAGAGAAATGGAAATACAAAATTGAAATATTTTCGAAAGATGTACATCTATCGTCATAATCACATAGTCATATTTTGATAAACGTGATAATTCAATGGTGATCTAATAACAATCACTTAGATAATTAATGTTTCACTATATTGGGCAATATGTCATGATTGAGGCTGCCCCAGGTGCCGTAGCGCATGGATTCCGACCCGTAGGGAAAACCAGGGTGTGCGTACATATCTATATGTGTGTGTATGCATGTATCTACAAATAAAGACAATGTTTTTGTGCAATTATGTGAATGTATGAACAATTAAGACGACATTATTGTGTGTACCATCTATATAAGGTATCCTAAAATGCAGATTAAATATACTAAATGAAACTGAAATAAAGAGTGGGACATATAAGGGAGGTGAACAGGGAAATGTGGGAGGAGGGCGGTTCCCGGGCTAGGTGTCCATATAAGACTCACACCAGGATTTGCGCTAAACACTTGACTCGCACTAATCACTCGCAGAGCTCCCTGTACTCACCTCCGGAAGCGAGGGAGATAGTCCAGATGAAGATGAGCATGATCGCCTCGCTCTCACATCCTGTCCGGGCTCACCTGTTAGACTGGCTCCAGCTCCAGCATCCAGCCGGCCCCGCCCCTCCCCACCCACCCTTCGCTACTTACCGATCTAAACCCCCACCCCTCCTCTCGATCCTCCCACTCTTATTTCTTTTCCAAGAGGGGTGGGGAGAAATTATCAACAAGACTTAAGCTATAATATTATATGAGTGAAATTGGGTTGTGCCAATTAAATATTTCGTTAAAACTCAAAGTAAAAATCTACTTTGTTGTCTGAAATAAATATATTGTTAAATTAGTGCGCTAAAGGTTTATTGACAAATAAGCATATTGTCCAACATTAAAAATTTTTAATTATTTTACAAAAACGTAGATACCGTTGACTTTGCATTTAATTTTTATTTGAAGAAAAATCAGCCTAAAATGTACTGTAATTTATTATAATGTATTTAATTATGACTTCATAAAAGTTGCTAAATTAATCTTTGTTAACAGCTGTAACGAATCTCACTTCCATTCTCTCTTCGTTGTAGAAATTGTGCTATCCTTTAATCTCTCCCACGTTCTTCCGACATTTGGAAGATAATTTTTTTTTCTCTTTCGCTTCCATCTTTAAGAGAGATAAGCCCTTCTACACATAAATGTTTCAAGATACTAAATCTCCTTCTACTTCCTCAGGTTTTACTTTATTTCCATAGCCATCCTACTTGCCTCATAGCACCTCTTCCACAGCGAATCCTGCCATGCTGTCATATTCCTTCATCTGGCTAATTAATCAAACAATTCCCTTTCATGCCCATCCGGAGATAAGTCTTTCTTATTGCTAAAAATGAAGGAAGCACTCTTCCACCCATCTCGCCTACCAGTAATGAATTATTCCGCTCCTAGATCCTTCTATGTCCTCCTTTGGAATGCTAACGGCATTCAGACACATACAAACGAATTCAAACTGACACTGGAAGATAACAGTATAGATGTACTATTACTTACTGAAACAAGACTAACAAGAAATACCAGGCTATATAACTTACCCAACTGATCACCCAGACGGACGAGCTCATGGTGGAACTGCGCTCCTTATTCGCACTTCCTATACTCATCATTTGATACCTTCCACTCCTACAGACTCGCTCCAATCCACTTCAGTGTTCATCAATACTTCCACTTCCCCAATTACCTTTTCTGCAGTATATTGCCCTCCTAACAAATCTATCACCTCAGGCTAATTCCAAGGGCATTTTAAATCCTTAGGTTCCCGTTTCCTCTCTGGCGGAGATTATAATTACATTACACCTTCAGTGAGGCACGAGAACGACCAACTCCCGTGGCCGTGCTCTGTATAATGCTATCTCCTCTCACAATCTTTCTACTCTAAGTCCGTCCTCTCCCACCTATTGGCCCACCAATGTAAACCGTCTTCCTGACATCCTAGATTTTTTCATATATTAAAATCTTATTACCTACCATCACTCTACAAAAACATTAAATGAACTTTCCTCTGACCACAACCCTGTCCTCCTTACACTGTCTCTCACACCTATTACAGTGTGAGACAATTGTGTGACAATTGCCACCAACCTTAATAAGTGGTCCCATTGACTGGCCACTTTTTAGAACTCTTCTAGAAGAGTCACTTGACCTCGGAATCTCCTTAAAAACCTCTGAAGAGCTGGATGATGGTGTCCAGTTCTTTACTATAAAGATTCAGCAATGTCTTTGGAAGGCTAACTTCAAACCCACCAGCACCCGCCACACTGTAAATTCGGCTGAACCCCTCCCTGATTACATTAAAAACCTCATACAAGATAAGCGGCAAGCTCGAGCCCTGTTCCAGAGGTACAGACATCCCTCAGATCGTAGGGAGTTCAACCAGGTATCTCGTCTCGTAAAACAAAAACTAATCTGATGTGCCCCAAACTTTCAAAACAGACTAAAGACGAATGAATAAAATAGGCATTTGCGTTGATGAAATTGCCGTGGTAATAAAGGAAAAAAACAAGAAGCTAGCTAGAAAAAGCTCTCATTGAGTCCGTTAAATTAATAAATGAGCGGACGGAAGATAATCGACTTAAAAATAATTTTGACAAGACCAGCTATGTTAAGACGAAGTATCGATTGTCACCACCTATAATAAAACTAAATAACTCTAAAATTAGTAAAGCAAATGAATACAAATACCTAGGCGTGACATTATAAAAAAAATGTTAGTAAACTGGAAATGGAGTGGAAAGCAAGTACTGTAATGCATAAAATGAATGCAATGAGGACAATTGCTACGAATACTTGGGACATATTAACATACCAGAATAGATAATCTAAAGAGTTATTGTAACTACCAATAAATATAGAACTATCATACCTTTTGTAATCCGTCTTCATTGGTTTCTGCAAACCATCTTCTGTTGGCCAACCGGAGACGGTTTGCAGAAACCAATGAAGGCGGATAATAGAAGGTATGATAGTACCAGAATAGACTATATACACTGTAAACCCTATTTTATTCTCTAAATCACGTATAGGGCTCTGAGAAAAACATTAGGACAGCTTTTGAGCAGAAACCAAAGAATGCCAATAGAGTAGCACTCAAAATGGTAGCGTATTCCTATAAAACAGTATCCAAGGAGGTAGATTAAATAATAAAATATTCATACAAGATTATTGAACTTTACGTTCAAAATAACGCTTTATATTTATATCGGACCACGGAGTCCGATATAAATATGCAGTTACAAACTGCACTGCTTCAAACAGAAGAAAACCCTGTTTTGCCCGTTTTGTGGAAACGCCGATACATGTATTGATATTTTGCCCCATCTATGACGCTTTTATATTACCTCTAGTCAAGGGATTTATTTATTACACTTTGGGAAGACATAGTTAGTTGAGGATAAGACAAACATTGGACTCTTTAGAAACTTTGTGGCACAAACCTTTTTGAGCAAATCAAATTCAAATTCAACCGTATCTTAAACGATATTTGTCACTAATGTATAATTTCATCTATTTATATATCTATACATTTAAAATTTGTTAAATAATTCATTTATATATTTACTAAATATGCATTTATTTATTTATCAATTCATGCGTTGGTTTATATATATAAATACAATGTACATTTACCGTTTCTTCTTCCGGGTTGGACCATGTCAAATTATTGTTATTTGCCGAGCTTTCGCACATCATGTGATGGCTTCTTCAGGGTTGAAAAGAGAATGAAGAAGCCATCACATGATGTGCGAAAGCTCGGCAAATAACAACAATTTGACACGGTCCAACCCGGAAGAAGAAACGGTGAATACATCTGACGACCGTCGAAGCCTACGTGAACATACAATGTACACATTAAAGAAACAACTGTTTATTTTATATGAACGGAAAATTATTTCTTGATTATCTACTAAATAAAATGTTAACCTATTGATTGCTTAATGACGGAAATTTTAATCACATAAAACTGAGCTAAAATAGTTTTAGTCTGTATTATACAATGTTACATTAAAATTGTTATTACAATGTAAAATACTATTAGACCCATATTATTAGAAGTTTCAGAGATAGGTAGGATTCCGTCTGGACTGCGCAGCACTGGCTCAACCGGAAAGTTGAGGTAACTATTATAATATTTTTTACAAAATTTATTATTGAAGTGGCTTGTAATTATTATTTACAAAATTGTGGATCCCTAGTTAAAATAAATGAAAGTCCGGTCTCCTTTGAGACTGACGAATCCAATTAGGCTTCAATAACTCCGCCCATTGCAAATAAGTAAACGGAACAATATAAATTAAAAAAAAA
>KZ807900.1:11537-36564 GCA_000696205.2 Oncopeltus fasciatus | reverse complement strand
GCTATATATATATATATACATATTATATGTAATAAAATATTATGGAACAAAAATTATTTAATATAATTTTTTAAAACTCTAATTATGATCTATAATTTTTGAAGTAAGTGTTTCAATAACTAACCCGAGTTCAGCAGTTAATGCACTTGTTCAGCGACCTTCAAAACGAATCTCAAATACCAACCTAAATTACTATGAAATAAAAATTCTCTCTCTCTTCAATCAGTCTATGACGCGAAACACCTGCTGGAAAGTAGAATGCTTACGTCGGAAGCCAAACTGATGATTTGGGAGGATATTGTAGGGTTCAATGGAAATCATCATTTGTTTTAAAGATTTTATTTCGAATACCATAGAAAGTGAAGGAAGGAGATTTATAGGACGATAGGACGAGGGGTTATGTGGTGGTTTTTCAGGTTTGGGAAATAGTATTATGTTGAAGGTAAGTGTTACTAAGATTTCAATTTAAACAGAAGACCACTGTCCCAAACTCTATCAAATGCTTGGGAAACGTCCAACAAAGCTCCTAGGCAGTACCCTTTGCGCACAAGGGAAGATTTATAGGACGATAGGACGAGGGGTTATGTGGTGGTTTTCCAGGTTTGGGAAATAGTATTATATCAGAATATCTCCAGAGGAGAGGGAAATGGGTAGTTCTGAAAATGCAATTATAAATGTAGGTCAAGAATACAATTGCCTTCTTGGGAAGATTTCGGAGAATTTGGACGGTGATTAAATCATATCGTGCTTAGGCAGACGAGAGATTATATACTTGACCTCGGAAGGTGTTACTGCCTTAAGTAACAGGTCTAAGGGGTCTAAATGAGGAGTAAATGTTTGCTTGAGGTGCTGGGCAAACATTTCTCCCAGCCTTGTCTTTGTCAGAAGAAGCCCAGGAACCATCTCCTCGGCGCAAGAGGGTAGAAGCTTAATGGCTCTTAAGGATTCTGCGAGTAGCAGTCCAGAGAGATTTGTCTCCTACTGATAGGGAAGACAGATGGGCATTAAAGGCCTCATTGCGTAAAGCACCTAATTTTTGTTTTACGAGTCTGGAAAGATGGTTGAAGTCTTTGCGTTCTGAGGGGTGTCTATATTTTTGGAACAACGCCCTTGAGCAGCGTTTCGCTATTGTGAGCTTTTTAAGCGAATCTGGGAGTGGTTTTTGGGACTCAAGAGAGTGTTTGGTAAATTTTGGTTTGAGATCAACCATACATATGCATTGCTGAAGGTTTATGATAAAGACTGTACAGCATCATCTAAATCGTCAGAGGTTTTCAGAGATGTTCCGAGGTCAAGAGACTCTTCTATGAGAGTTCTAAACAAGGTCTAGTCGACTGGACCATTAATGAGGGAAGGGGACAATTGTTTTGGAATGTGTCAATGATAACGTAAGGAGGACTGGGCTGTGGTCAGAAAAGAGTTCGTTTTAGGTAGAAGCAGAATAATTAAGAGGAGTAAGATTTTTGCAGATGAAGAAGTCCAGGATATCAGGAAGGCGGTTTATGTCAAAGGGCCAATAAGTGGGAGAGGAAGGACTAATTATGGAGAGGTTTTGGGATGATACTGCATTATATAGAGATCGACCACGAAAGTTGGTCGTTCTCGATCCCCATTGCAAGTGTTTCGCATTATAGCCTCCACCGGCAAGGAAGCGGGGACCGAGGTCTTTGAGGAAAGTGGAAAATTCTGGTGTAGTGATTGGCTTATTTGGAAGACAATACACTGCTGAAAGTGTGATAGGATAAGAGGTTGTAGAAATCGACGCTGTTGTTGATTGAAGGGACTCTGTGGGAGTGGAGGGTAAAATATGATGGGTATAGGATTTCTTGATAAGAAGTGCAGTTCCACAATGAGCTCGTCCGTCAGAATGGTCTGTCCTATAAGTGTGGTAGCCGGTAATTTTGAGATTATTTCGTTTAGTTAGTCGTGTTTATGTCAGTGAAACTACGTCTACGTTTTTTTTGTCGAGTACTAGTTTGAGTTCGTCAGTATGCGTCCGGGTGCCATTATCATTCCAGAGGAGGATAGAAAAGGAATTCTTGGATTGGGGAATCATGGTGTGGGAGTTGGAAGGGCTCTTTTGTGACCAGATTGGTCAGTAGAGATATGAGTGGTGTGATGAGGGAGTTAAGTTGTGAGAAGAAGGAGTGTAATAAGGTGTAGAGATCATTAGATGAGGGCGGAGTAGGGACGTTAGAGATAGCGGGTCGCTCCCTCCTGGGTGGGGGATGCGGTTGTGGTTGTGGCTCGTCTTGTCTGCCATGATCCTGAGTTGATTGCGTCATTCGAGCGTAGGACTTCCTGGCTCGACAACTCTGGAGGGCGGAGGTACCACTTTCCGGACCTGAGCTACAGTCTGTGGTTGACGAGTAGGCAGGGTCCGCTGTTTCAGCTCCTTGTACACCTGACAGCCCTTGTAGTTGGCGGGGTGATTTTTTTTTACACAGCGCACATGTAGCTGGGATGTTGCGGGATTTTGGGCAGCTCGTACTGATGTGAGCGCCTCCACATTTGATGCACCGTCGAGAGTATTCACAGTGGGCTTTTGTATGACCATATTGCTGGCATTTGTGGCATTGTACTATTTCTCGACGAGGATGAGGCTTCTCGACTCTTACTCTACAGTGACAGAGCGAGGTCAAGCTGTAGATCTATTGCACGTTGGGCGTAGGCTTCAGGTCCACAAAGAACATTGGCAGGGGTGTTTTAGAGGCATAGGTCTCCACTCTCTGGGGTCGGCTTATGATCACGTTTATGGCGTTTCTGACAATGAATCCCAAGTCGGTCAACTCCTCCTTGATGAAGTCTGGAGAAATTGTGTGGTGGACATAACGAATCGCCACTCTTACAGCCCTCTCTTCTTTGAGCTGGTATGTGTGGTGCTGCGCATTCGTTTCCTTTAGGTATTGGATTATTTTTTTATAGGTGTCTAGCCCTTAAGGGATTATTTTGGTATCTTGCTGCCTGTTTATATACGAATATATGAAAGGCCCCACTCGCTCGTTCAACTGGGAGCACATCAGTCTGAAGTCGTTTAGATTTCTAACAAATATAGACGGTGGTCGAATTACTCGAGGGACTGCTGAATCTGCTTCCATATTTTCGCCTTCCACGTGCTGAAGGGCTTGGAAGGGGTTATGAGTGGCAAAACGCGATTGTTCCTCTGACTGGGAATTCTGCTCCGGAAGCTGGGATGGCGGGTGGAGGGATGGGAGGTTACGCCCTGTGAGGTGCTTGGGAGGGTTGACATTGCGTTGTTTCGCGCGGTGGGAGTTCTGGTCGCTGACCGGTGTCTCCTCTTGTCTTTTGGAGGTGTCATGGGTCCGCCCCTTCGCTTGCCATTACCTCCGCTAGATATAACTTGATGGCAGTAATTACCTCCCATCATAAAGCGGTAATAGAGGAAGGAAAAAAAAACTACCGATCCTCGAACCCGGACGCGGAGCTTGAGAGTCCTGTACTGAGACAGTGGCCTTAGTGAGGGAGGGGACAGATAAGACAGACAAGTCTGAGCTCTGCCTGCCCGCTTGGGGCTGGATATTGAATAAAACCTTTGTCTTTACTCACTGAATTGTGAGTGATGTCGGCGACGTAACTCTGCCAAACTACACTCACTTGTTGAGCGCACTTAGATCTATTTGTCTATTAATTTTCAGGGCATAACACTGCCTACAACCTATAAATAGTATTTGATAGCAGGGAGCTACACAAACGTGATGTTCACTGACCGGTACTCTCATTATATTACTACATAAACTTAACGTAACTAAAAGTAATGTGATATAAAATGCTTGAGAAAACTATGACGTTATGTGCTTCTGCACTTTCTAGCTCCCAACACCAACCTATCATAAAGGCAAGTGTTAATGCAACTGTAATAGAGAATTGCCTTCAAAACAGAAAACATAGAAGAAAAAGAAAATTTTGGAATGCTAAAGTGATTCGGAAACAAAGCAATTTTGATTTAATTTTTTTGTAAATATGCTTCAAAAATTAATACATGTAAAAATACTATATGAAAAGTAGAATTTCGTAGTGAAAATAATCATTTTCTGAAGAATTTATTAAATTATAATTAGGATGATTGAATTTAAAATTAAAATTTATTTCTTATGATAGGAATAAGTGATAAATGTCATTAAAAAAAAGAAAAAAGGATTTTATGCGTATAATTATGTTATATTAGTTATACATTTATTAATATATTTTCACTGATAAACAGTAACTAGAAAATTAATGAGTGGTGAGGGAATTAGGAAAGGTTGGGCGATGTTTGTAGATTGACTACATTAGTCGACGGCTACTAGTGTGGAGTAGTTACTTTTTGTGACGTCATAAATCGTGGGGAAGGCTTTGTTTGCTGTAGTGTATCCTTCCTTTTATGTACCACCCCTAGAAGCCGGATTATTTTTGTGTCAATTTGGTTTTTTTCAATTTTTTATTAGTTTTCTAATAGTTACTTGAATATAACTTCAAAATGCCTTTTATGAAGGGAGCTGCTCCCATTAGGAGAACTTTAAAATATTTAGAAGCGGGTCCGCTCTTCTTAAAAGACAGAATTAAAATATTCTCTATAAATTATAACACTGCTGGACAACACCACCAAGGTGCAAAGTGAGTTGATAATATTGTTTCCAGTAAGCTATCATCCGTATACTGTATCGGAATGAATGCCTAGTCTTTCGTTTTCATCTTCTGGCGAAGTGTTTTGATTTAGGTTAAATCCTTTCATGACACCTATTTAAGAAAGATAATTTCCTATTATATGAAAAAATATCCATCCATGATAACATATTTACTTAATTATTTTTATTTATTTATTATTTTTTTATAAGTGCTTATCAATCTTTATCTTATCAATGTTATCCATTTTATTTCTTAATCATATAATCCCATATTTATTTTTAAAATACCTTTTTAATTGCTCTTTCAGGGATTTTGTGTTCTGGTTCCTTCCTCAGGTCCAGTATAAAAATCCAACTGTACAAGTTATTTCATTCAAAAACATGACTCCAACTCCATTTATAAGGTGTTATTTTGATGATGGTGACCAAATGTTGATTGATGTTGACAGCAAAAACAAAGATGAAATTATGGAGCATCTTATAAAAGTCATTGGGAAGTCAGAGTAAGTTTTTATTTTTTTTTTGCCCCAATATACCTCAACTCTTTACCCACAATATACAGGATAATAAAGTAACATAGAATACAAAATTTTCTTTCTGAAAAAGTAGAAATGGATGGAACTAATTTCTATTAGTTTTATAGATATTACAAGATTTCAATTTTTGTAAACTGTAGTCATTTTCATAGATATCAGAAATTGCTTCCCTATTATTGAATAGGTAAAGGACAGATATTGATCTGAATTAGTTATTCTAAAGGGGTTTCAAATTCTTTAAAGATGATGCTTAATTCATAAACTTATACCCCAAGTTTGCTTTGCACAGAAAATAAAACAGATTTAATTTCTACAAAACTCATCAGGCAAGTTGTATTTCTCCAGCTTCATGTTTATTATTTCTGCTAGAAGTAAAAAAAACCATATGCCATTCACCTTTAAAAACCCTTTATGAAAGCCTCACAGTCCTGCAGCTGTAAACTCTACTCAGGGGAGTCCTATCTTACTTGAATAGTGCCTGGCTTGTAACACTAATTTGAATGAAAATCTTGGATCAGGAATTATTTTCTGCCAGATATTCTCACTAATCAAAAAAATAATTTTGCTTTTGCCCTTATAATGCCGTATATTTCTCTGACATGATTGCAAGTCATTGAGGTGGTTCTTTACCTTGGCAACTACTTTCTTAGCAAGTCTCAAAGTCCAATAGAGTTCTAGCTTATTCTGAATGCTTCTTTCTTAGCCTTCATGAGCTCTAACTCATTTTCAGGCCACCAATCCAATAGCTTTTTATCTTCATCTTTCCCAAGTGCTTCCTTGGCTGCATAGTAGAGGTTTATTTTTAAATAGTCATATTTCTCAGTTCAAATATTATCCTGGCTTCTACAGCCTTTTCCTCCGAACTGATATATACACATGGCTCTGCAATAAAGTAGCACTTATTTACAACTAAGCCAGTAGAATATAATATTGTCCCTTTGCGTATGGTGGTCCATCTTATATATGCTGACTGCTACAGCACCTCTGCCATAAATCCTTAGATCTACCCAGATACTCTTTCTGAGATCTAGCAATAAATAATCCTACTTTTTTGCTGCTTCTTTGTCAGGATTGAGTCAAATGTGCTCATACTCACTCATCATTTCTGCCACTTTACTATTACTTCTGTTTCTATTAGCTTGATTAGATCCAGTCTTACCTTTCAGTTTTTTTTTTTTGTTTTTTTGTACCAGAGATTTCTTATTGATGAAGCCCTACATATTCCATTTACCAAAGTGATATATTTCTGAGGAGAGTTTAGTCAGGGATTCAGTCTAAGAAGTCGAAGAATTAGAAAGTGATTTGTGAACAAAAAAGTTTTTTTTTTTGCCAATGTTTTGGCATACGTACATTTCAGGGTAAATGAGTTGATGGGGAGAGGGAGACTCCTACGGTAACTAAAACACGACTGACAACACTTGTGATAAATTTCCCTTTCCAAGGTTACCACTATTTTGACTACATAATTTTGAGGACCTTCTATAATTACTTTTAGAGGGATAGTTTCACATCAGTGAGATGTTGACCCAAAATTGGAGGATCAGTTTGTTTTCTGACCTCTTGATAGGTTGCCTGCCTCAGCTGACAAACCCTATCCTGATAAGGTTTACTAGGTTATTCCTGAAGTGATGCGAAGTAGCTATGGAGGCAGCCCATTTCAAGTTGTCTATTGAATGTCATAGACCCCATTATTTGGGTGATGGCTATGTGACCAGCTGTCAGGGTCTGGGAGATGCAAATTCATTATTTACCATCTGTGGTCCCCTTACTTTCAGTTTTCATCCCTGCTGTGTAATGGCTATAGTTCTGGAAGCTGAAAAAGCTGTTATTGTGGAGTTAATATATTTTTGGAGAGAGAGCCAGTGTCTGGGGGACATAGAGCACAAGAACAACTGCTATAGAGATTAGAGAAATGAGTCATGCAGTGAATTATTAAAAATTAATCAGAAGTGGATTTTATATGCATCTATGGGAATCATCAAGAAATAATAAAAAGTATGAGGGCATTTTATGATCGAAAATATTTTTTATGTTTATACCTTTAATTAAATAAGAATTCTCATAAATACAAAAGTGTAAATAACAGATAAAAATACATAAGAATAAATATGTATTATTTATTAATAGAAATTTGTGGGATTCAAGATTGGTTTTATCTTAATAATGAACTGTTATTGGTTTTCAGCCTTGAAATCAAATTAAAAAAAAATGTTCCCAATAAAATAATGAATGAAGTTTATTTGAAGCATAAAATAAGAGTTTATAATTCTCTTGAGATGTCGGTTATAAACCAATCTTATATATAAAATTAAACAATTATTCACTCCTCAAGTGCTTGTCCAATCTGGCGGTGACTGACCTGATTAGATAGTGCATGTGTAGGGGAGGCTCAGACTTGATGGTCAGGACTAATTGGTGTTGTCAGTGTAGAGGGCCTTTAATAGAGGGACTAAATTTAAATTAACATATTGTCTATTGTTATAGTTTATTGGGTGTAAAAAAATTATCTGTTATTATTAAAATTGTGAAATAACTAATAAAATTTAGTGGGTATATAATGTTTTTCTTTATTGCAATTATATTTCATAACATTTTTACTAAAATGCATATTAAGAAAAAAATTAAGAATATAATTTCTTAGGTTAGATAGACCCCCCCCCCTCATTTTTCAAATAGAGAAACCAAATTCTGCATTTAGGCTTTTAAATCAAAAGTTGAAAGAAATACATTTTGATTAAATTGAAATAATTTTCTGAGTAGTCTAAATTTAATTTTTATCATTAGTCTAATCATTAGTGTTATGGCAGTAATTAATAGGTCATAATAGATTAAATATTTATTCTTTTAATGTATGATCTATGAAATTGTAAAGGAAAATGTGAGGTTGAGTGCTTCCTCCATTCTTTCTTCCTGAACGGTTTAGAACCACCCTTAGTGATCTTCTACTTTATCCTCATTGGTATCTAAGGGTGTTAAAACAATTAGTTATAACATATTCTTTATGTTTTTAAAATAGTATTCTTGTTTATTTGTTCCCCTTTTTTCTTTTTTTTTTTTTTTATTCATGGAAAATAAAAAATATATGCTGAACTTATAGAATGCTGAATAATTAATGTACATTATAATTTATAGCACACATAATATCTATCTGAATAAATAAATTATAAAAATTTAGCGTAAAAAAATAGAATGAAAAATGGAGTAATACAAGGTGTGCCTATTAAATAACAAGACTGATCCTGCTACAGAAGAACTGTGCATGAACCAATTCTGAACGACCGACAGCCTTCTCTTTCTATTGCAGTGCCTCCCGTTTGTCTAGAAATCAGTCTGTCCGTAACCTTTGTTTATGTAAGAGTATTTGTTTAGTTTTGCCGAAAACCTGATAAGTTGTTCACGTAGGCTTCCACAGTCATCAGATGTATGTAAAGTTTTTTCCGGGTTGGACCGTGTAAAGTTTTTGTTGGTTGCCAAGCTTTCGCACATCCTGTGATGGCTTCTTCAGGGCTGAATAGAGAACGAACGTCAAAGGAGAAGATCGCCCGAATACTCAAGAACCACCAGATAAGAACAACATTCAGCACCGACAGAAAAATAACCGACATCCTTCCGAAACCTAAGGATAAGCTTGGACTTCAGACTCCAGGAATATACAAGATTCCCTGCTCCTGCAGAACTTCTTACATCCGTGAGACTGGAAGGATGATCGACACACGCCTAAAAGAACATATTGCAGACATCAAACACGGATGTACAGAAAAGTCAGCTCTAGCAGAACATTTCGCCAACACCAGCCACCACATCAAATTCGAAGACGCTTCAATACTGGCCCGGGAAAACTACTATCGACGGACCATCAGAGAAGCCATCGAAATAGCAAAAAATCCGAGGAATATCAACAGGGAGGATGGATACAGGCTCAGCAAGAATTGGAAACCAGCGCTAATCGATAAGAGGGTCCAGCCAATCGATAAGAGGATCCAGCCAATCAGTGAGCAGGAAAACAGGATCAACCAATGGGTAGGCCGGCTTCGCCCAAGGACCGGACAGCGCCGGGTATAAATACCCCTGGATTTGAAGACAGATCTCTCGAGTCGAGCAGAGCAGAGCATTCCACCACCAGAAGCCGAAGAGGAAGGACCTACCAGCTCTACCTGGACAATACCCAGCCTCTACTATGATAGGAGCCTGGCTTTCCACTGACCCTCGGCGCCCCGGCGGGAGAGGTACCTCATCTCACTCGGGGTCCTCGGGCAGTGTTTCACGGCATCCTAGTAAGAGGAACTACAGTAGTGACAGTTCCACTGCCGACGCCCTTGGCTTCATCCAGCCAAGAAAGACAACGCTCGTTAAAGCGCCAACGCCACCTCTTGCAGTCCCACTGAGAAACTCATATGGACAATTAGATTTCTATGGGACTGATAGCAAGAAATCCACACCACCACCAATAATTTTGAGGCCACCCATCCCCCCACTAGAGCTGAAGTCGAAGCTCCTGGGCTATGGGTTGAAATCTACTGATTTTTACATCAGTGCATCGAAGAGTGAGACCAGACTCACTATACTGACTGAAGACCTCCGGAGCGCCATCTGGAGTAAACTCAAGTCCACCGATATTCCATACGAATATCACTCGTTCGCCAACAAGGGCAAAAAGAAGAGCCCTAGATTTCTCCTCATGGGGTTCGACATTGAACACCCCATCTCTGAGATCCAGGAGGACCTTAAAGAAAGGCTGCCCTCCTTAAGCAAGCTCATCGTCTACGAAGAACAGAAGAAGACGGCACGAAAACCGAGATGCCTTCAATACTTCTTATCGCTAAATGCGGTACGCGTATCGAAGACATCAGAAAATTGAGATTTATCTCAAACATAAAATTGAAAGTCTACCCTTTTGACGGTAGACTAGGACCCCCGCAGTGTACAAACTGCCAACAGTTTGGACATTCGAAGACCTATTGCGGGAACTTTACAGTCAGCGTCCGCTGTGGCGAGAAAAACCAAGACGAGGAGCACGACTGCAGAAGCACGATCAAGTGCATCAATTGTCAGGGGGAGCACGTCTCCTCTTGGACAAAATGCCCTGATCGGCTGAAGCGGATCCAAGCAACCAGGGATAGAAGACTGAAGAATATCAAGAATCTTGATATTCCCATCTTCGCCCCACAAGCGAGACCGATGCCAGAGGACTTCCCGGATCTTCCGACATCAAGACCCATGAAAGGGCCTATGAGGGTCTTCAAGCCCCTACAGCCTGCACCTCCAGCCGCAGCGGTTTCCTCATCACAGGACATCCCTCCAGCCTGGGTCACCCGGATACTGGATCAGATGAGAGGTCAGGCCTCATGACAACAATGCAGCTCCTGCTGAGTAATATTGTAAGCAGCTCTTGTAGCTGTAAAACAACCACCTCCTGTAACTAGTTTTAAGTTAAATGACTTAAGATTAGTTTGTATTAGTTCAATAAATCGCCACCCTGGTCCTCCTCCTCCACCACCTATTGTCCCACGGGGTGAATAGAGTGGTTTCCCTCATCCTTACCTTTCCTAGGGGGCTAAAAAAAAAAAAAAACAGCTCTCATTCTCTATTCAGCCCTGAAGAAGCCATCACAGGATGTGCGAAAGCTCGGCAACCATCAAAAACTTTACACGGTCCAACCCGGAAAAAACTTTACAAACATGATAAGTGTAATAGTAGAGCAACAAATTGTCACAAAATTAGGTAAAACCCCTACTGAAACTGTCAGTTTATTAAAAGAAGTTTATGGTGATGAATGTTTTTCATAGAGGTTTTGAGTAGTTCAAGCATTTCCAAGATGGCCTAGAAGGTGTAGGAGATGATGACCTCCCGGGTCGCCTAAAACATATGAAAATATCCAGAAGGTCGATCATCTGGGTTGATCTGACTGTTGGTTAACAATTCGTGAGATTGCTGGAACTTTTGGAATTGGCAAAGAATGTGTAAGGCAAATTTTACATGACAATTTGAACATGCAAAAGTGGTGCCCGAAACTCTCACAATTGAACAAAAAAAAGCTTGTAAAAAAAAGGTGTACCGACACTTGAGATGCCATTACAAATGACCCAAACTTCTTGGAAAAAGTCATAACATGTGGCGAATCTTGGTTTTCCATCAAGACAACGCGCTGGCACACAATGCATTGTCTGCCAAGATGTTTCTAGCCAAGTTCATCATCTCACTTTTAGACCATCCACCTGACCTGGCACCTTGTCACTTTTACCTGTCCCCCAAGGTCAAATCTGCATTAAAAGGAACAAAATTTTCATTGAAGCTGTTTTAAAAAAAGTGATCGGAGCTCACAGAACAAGACAAGACAAAAACTCGCATGGTGCACTGTAAGGATAGAGAAGGGATGTATATTGAAGGTGATAAAAACTAAAAATGTATAAATTTAAAATAAAATATTTTATTGCAATAGTCTTGTAATTTATTAGCTACACCTCGTATATTGCTGAAAATAGTCAAATAACACTTACTAAACACCAAAGCACCATAACCAATGTTTAGTGTTCTTCTCTTACATCCATTTTTTGTAGTGTTATCATACTTAATTCTTACATAATAAAAACTTGAAAGTAAAGACAAGATCTGTAAAGGTGGGTCTCTGAGGGTTAGATTTATTGAGAATTACTTTTTCACATTAGCTAGAAAATTAAACGGCTACAAAACTACTGACTTGCTATTTCTTGAGAATTACAATTTTATGGCCAGAAATACTGAGGTAAACAAATAAAAAAAAATTTCAAATAGATTAATGGACTAAAAGAAAAGAAAGAGAATAGGCCACAAACCTTTGAGATGGAAAGCACAAAGCTGATAATAAAACTAGGCTGTGTGCCAATAAAAAGTGTTATTCTTCAAATACCTATTAAAAGAAAATTCTTTATCTATAACCGAAACTTAGTTTATTTAATACTCCTTTGGTTGGTTAACTACATTATTTTAAGAGATATAAATATTCCAATGGAGTAGTCATCCTTAACAAGCAGGAATAGGTTTCAAATTATATGACCCCTCTTAACCTTACCCATAGTTTTCTGAGCTTCGGTATAACTAGATATTACTTTTTATTATAGTAATGTTATATTATAAAGAATTATAAATCCTGACTAAATACCTACATTTTTTCAGGAGTGTTTTGCAGAAAGAAATGGAAGCCAAAGAAAAGAAAGATAACCCTGCGAACTTTGGATATTACTGTGATCGCCATTGTATGTGTGAACTCCCTGGACAAGTCCCTTGCCCCAGGCTTGTCAAACTTCCAAAACACATGAGAGGAAAATTTATTTATCACAACAAAGACTTTTAGATTTTGTGAAAGAATAAAAACTTTGTTATCTTGTAAATATATACGCTTGTTTGTACAAAATTAAATATTAATAAATACTACTTATTTTCCCTTTAAGGCGGCTAGAGGATTTTCCTATTTCTCCCAGTCCAGTCTTTTTGTTGAAAGCATCATCTGAAGCTTCATTTGTATTAAATTTGTGAAGCTTCTGTTAAACACAAAATAATCAGTAGTAGCATTACAAAGTTCAACTGCCATGCTTCAAAAAGAGCTCTATACACATTGTATGCCAGCTCTTGTGTTTAGTGTGACATCCTAGTGCACATTAGAAGTATGCCACATGCATTAGAATGTGTTTTTCACCTATTGTTCCAAGTACCTTCCTAGCTCCCTGCAGTTGGATGAGGTTGGTTCCCTGGTTTGAACTATTCTTTTGAGGCTGTCTCATAAATGTGATGCTATTTAGGTCAGAAATAATTGCTAGCCACGGCAATGTGTCTATATTGACTTTGTTTAGGTACTCCCTAACAATAGGGACAATAAGTGGTCTTGCATTGTTGTCATCACTAAGCTATGCATTTTCCCTAATAAAAGTCATCAAGTCAACATGTAAGTTTTTGAACACTAGCCACCAAGTTTTTGTGATTAGCTGTGGTTTGCTTATTTCTGAGAGTCTGGAGCTAGTTAAAGCAGTCATCTTGCACTCTTGTGACCTGTGGTGGTCGGCCTGATCCAGGTTTTCTTGGGTATACTCCTTAGTACCATTCTAGGGCCCATTTAGTACCATTTTAAGGACAGTTGAAAAGTTTACCCTTAGCCAAATAGCAATGTAACTCGTGCTGCGGCCTTCTTGGTGCATTGTAACTGCTCTAATTGGGTCATCTTTGTCCATAATTACTCAAAAATTCTGATATAACTGCCATTTGATGAAATCGAGCCCTATTCAATTGTTTAGCACCTCTAAGTTAAGTTAATAAAAATGAATATGGCATTAGTGCTCTTAATAAAAAAATATGATTAGGGATAACATGAAGTGCTGGAATTGAACTGAATTTCTTTTTCCTACGTATTTGTCCTATTAGAAGCGATCATTTTTTTTACACTATTTTTAATAAACAGTAATAATTTTTATTCAGTAAAAACACCTGTGAAATCAAATATTTAAGGTTGTTTTTTTTTAACGAGGAGTTTATCAAAATAAAATTCTGAAACAACAAATTATTTTTTAGACTTGGTTAAAATTATTAATTTTGAACCCTTCCAAGTATGACATGAGAAATAGACATACATTACTAATTCCTCATAAACTCATAGCAAAACAATCACCCCTTATGCGTTGATTGTCAGGTTCCCTTCTCAATGAGACACTTATTAGCATGAAGTATACGAATAAAGTTTTAAAGCTTAAAATAACATATTAGGGAGCAAACAAAAAAATAATAGGCTCCTTAATTGAATTCTTTTAAGATACTACTTTTAAAAATCTTATTTAACTCTCAATAATTTAAAGTATTATTTAAGATAATCTGTGGAAGAGGAGGGGGGGGGGGGGGTGGGCTGCTCTAGAGAAAGGATGGCCCATTGAGACAATTTTTTATCTACCTTTATTGCCGCTGGAGGGTTTTGGCTTGGAGCCCTTGTCCATATCATCAACTACAAGCCAGGCATTTTACTAATGACTCCTCACGCACAGGGCCTGAATTCAGCTTATGGGATGTGTGATTTGACATCTTGTTGAGTCATGGCAGTATTTAACCCCAGACTGGCTTTCCTCAATAATAAGTGCACTTCAAATATACATTTCTGTATACCAAAGTAAAGCTTATAAACTTTCATTCATTTTTGTTTGTTTTTTTATAGAAAATACAACTTTTGTAGTTAACCTGAAAAATCAAACTCAAACCACACCCACTCTCTTAAAATTTGGTTTTATGTTATCTGTAGAACCCAAGAATCAAATAAAAAGAATTTTTGCCTAATATGTGCTATACAAAACATTTTTTGGGAAAGAACTGAACAGTTTTCGGTATTTAATTTCTATCTCTTCTGGCTTAATATTAAATTGATCCAATATGGGAAAGAAAATTTTAAAAATCTTTACATCTTTTGATCTGTTTTTTTTTTTTTTTTTTTTTTTTTTTTTGTAGTTTTTAGGAATCCATTGAGATCCACACTTTTAATTTTTGATTTATTTCCTTTTATGTGTGGTTTAATAATTTACAATTATTATTATTGTAATAATTAAATTATTCGTTTTACAATTGAATTGTAAATAAATTATTTTTCACTGATACTGAGGGACTTGAATTTAAAAGACGATTTATTTATTTACTAATTTATTTAATTCAAAACTAATCTACTACATAAACTATTATGATGTAGTTAGTAAACAAATTTTGGTGAAATTTTTTATTTATCTGCCCATAACGATTGTGATATATTTGCATAATAGTTTAAATATTTAATGTTTTCATTATGTCTCAACCATATCTTCCAGGTAAAATGCTTTCCAAATTGACATGTTCATGTAATTTTATAAAAAAACTCTCCTGTGGATATAATTAAATATTTAGTAATATAATATTCTGAAGTANACGATTTTATAGATTTTATTAATATTATTAAGTTTGAAGCCTACCGAGTATGACATGACTGGAAATCTAACCTTTAATAATACAGATTTTGTATTGTTTTGTTTTGAGTCTGAATTGTTTTCATTATCCCAACCAAACTCTAAATCTGTATTAAATTTTATTTTTATATCTTTACTAATGGCTTTCTACAGTAGAAAACTGGGATATAAGAAGAGGGTTTATTGTAAATTAAAAAACAATTATTTTTCAATTTCTCCATTATTTTAAGCAATAATAATCTCCTTTATAAACAATATTAATAACCCTAACATTTTGGCTTAATTCTTGAAATTCAAAATAAATAAAAAATAAACTATATGAGAAACTATATCCTATTGTATATAAAGGTATCAAGTATAAAAAGGATATTGAAGTCATAATGGAGGGTGGATTTGGACACATAATATGTAGTTTGTGTAATTCTGAGGATTTTGGATTTGAATTGAAATAAATACGATTCTTATTCTATCAGAAGGCAGGACACCACTCCAGAATTAACAGAATGATAACGCTCGAGCTTATTCCCTGAATGAACAGAATAAAATCTGATAGTGTCAGTTAGTTACCTGCTTAAGTTTTGAGTTCCTATTCATCATTAGTCAGTATAGAAGTGCTTGAGGTTGGTTAAGTTATTCTGTTCTAAGTTTAGTTTGCTCTTTCCTTGTAAGACATGAGGTAAGATGAACCCCAAATTAAAAATGAGAGCGCTGTTGAACTTCACATTGTTAAGCAGTTTAAGAATAGAATCCTTAGGAAGTAGGGATTTCAGTAGTGCTTAGGATGAAAAGGATAGGTCCAAGCACTCAACCTTGTAGAATCCTATTTCCAATATGGATAATCTAATCCTTGCCAGAGCCGAATTGACTTGGTAAGTGGGACTTATGAATTAGGTAAGTGTTAATAGGAAATATTGGTTTGAGCCTAAACAGAAGGCCCCTGTAGCAGACACAATCAAACAACTGGGAAACATCCCAAAAAGTATCGGGACAGTGCTCTTTTCACTCAAGGTAAAAAAAATGTATGTCCCTCACAAAAAACATAATGGAAATTGGAATGCTGGCATCAGTAGTTAAACTGGTGATTAGGTAGAATATTCAAAGATTCTTCAAAAAGAATATTTCAAAACCATTATTCATTTTATCAGATCTTTTTTTTTTTTTTTTTTTCAAAACCTTATACAGAATCAAGTAGGATAATAGATTATGTGGTAATTTTCCATGACAGTATAGAAGTACATTCTGCAGGATCTTGATATATATGCTATGTGCTGGTCACTGGGGTATCTCTTCCTGTCCTTTGGACCAAAAGATCCATCACTTCACTTGCCTTTTCCTCTGATAGATATTACTCAATGGCAGTAATTGCCTTCCAAAGAGAAATAGTATATTTAAAATAAATAAAAATATAAGTGCAAGCTGAGATTTGAGCTGATAATACATGCAGATGTAAAATCACTGGGGCAAGGGGAGGGCATATATTACTGCTATTCCTCTCTACTACCCTGTGCAAAGGAGGATAAGTAGAATAGATAGATAGATAGATATGGGACGAGCCCACCATCTGGGAGCTTCTATTGAAAACAACCAACAGAAGAGTGGGTGATGATTGTGACTTCAACTAATGAAACTTAGTTTTCAATATTTGTAAATTACAAAACACAATAAATACTTTTTACAGCTATATAAATAATTTGATGAAAGAAAGAGCAAAGTTTCGAGGTGTTCAAAGTTACATGGACATGAAATATTTATAAGTGTACTTTGATACTTGTTTCATGAGATGAATTTGAAACTAAATTACAATTCAAAAATAACAAATAAATATAAAGTATTATATATTTATACAGTTTATTTCCTATAAGGTTGAAAGTGTGTACCATTGGTTTTCTTATGGTTCCTGATGTGCTTTTTAGTGGAATTGATTAACTGACTAGTAACTCTTGAGGAAGAAGGAACGTTGGAAACACTAAATTCTTCCGTAGAAGTATGTTCCATCATCTTTAACTTCGCTTCTATTGCTTTTATCTGCAGTGATGGGCTAGAAAAAAAGGAAAAACAATTTAACTATTAAGAAACTTAATAATACAAATTGGCCCAAACAGATGACATGTTATTTTAGTGAGAAGTTATAGATTAAAAAAAAAAAATACAAATAATAAAATTACAAAAGCACAATTGTAAAACAATACGAACATGTTAAGAACTGCATCAACAAATCTGTTTACATAATTCCATAATAATGTTAAAATATCATTATCAACAATTTACAGATTGAAAATATCAATATCAATAAATAAATGAATAACCTTAATTGAAAAAGTGTCATAAAAGGTGATTGTGAAAAGATATAGAAGTTAATTTAAAAAGACAGTTATAGCCAGAGAATGCAGTGAAATCAGTTGAAAATAATTAAAGCAATTAGGTAATTCTCTGGACCAATAATATTCATTTATTAGTGAAACAATAAAATATACTGGATCAAGTGACCAGGAGCAGGATTTACACAAATATCAAGAAATTTAGAACACAAAGTAAATGAAAATTAAATAAACATTTTTCATGTTTTTATGAGTATTTTCCTAATCCTTGCTACTGTATGTTATAAATTCATACTACCAGTAATTTCTATGCTACCAGGTATGCAAGTTTAAAATGTCGTTTATTTCTTAAAATATATACACAGTAATTTTAAAAAAAGTATAATATATTTTATTCAAAGTACTGGCCCTCGCTTTCTACACATTTTGTCCATCTCTCGGGCAATATATGGATACCATTCCAAAAGAATGCTTCATCTTTATTTGAAATCCATTCATCGAGCCATTTTCGTACATTTTGGAAATTGTTGAAGTGTTGCTCCGCCAATGAGTGTCCCATCGATGAGAAGAGGTGATAATCAGAAGGCGCCAGGTCAGGTGAATACGGCGGGTGGGGTAGGAGTTCCCAACCAAGCGAAGAAATCGTTTCCTTAGTCAATCTGGCTGAATGTGCAGGAGCGTTATCATGCTGAAGAATGACTTTGGCGTGCCTGTGAGCCCATTCTGGGCGTTTTTCGATCAATGCGTGACTCAAATTGATCATTTGTTGTCGGTAGCGCTCGGTATTGACTGTTTCGCCGGGCTTGAGAAGCTCGTCCAATTCATGTGGAACCCATTTTCCAACCTTTTGAATATTCCCATAGCTCTCAGGCGATCGGAAATGGCTTGCCTAGTGATATTCAACTGTTCTGCCATCATTTGTTGGGTTTGGGTATTGTCTTCGTCTAATAAAGATTGCAATTCGAAGTCCTCAAACTTTTTTGGTCGATTTTCTCGTTTTTGATCAGTAACATCAAAATCACCACGTTTGAAACGTTGAAACCAACGTTCACATGTCTTGACGGTTGGAGCAAGATCGCCATAAGTCTCAACAAAAATTCGATGACATTCAGATGCCTTTTTCTTTTGATTAAATAAGAAAATCATGACATGCCGCAAATGCTCTTTATTTGGCTTAAAATTAGACATTTTTAACACCAAAGAAAGGTATGATACGTCCACGTAAACGACTTAAAAACAACTGACTTTTGTAAACAAATGACTAACAAACAAAATAGCGTTTAGAGATAAGCAAATCCTTCAATAGGCTAAGAGCGCATTCTATTGGAATTAAAACGACATTTTAAACTTGCATACCTGGTATATATAATTACATGTTATTGCATACAATAATGTTATTGGACAATTGGATTGCCCAAGTTCTCACCAAAATTACTTAAATGAATGTATTGGTACCTGATTTTTTTCTCCACTTTCACGCCCAAAGCAGGGATGGCAGCTTCAGTTTTAGGTTTCATAACATCCACCTAAGAAAGGAAAAAAAATTCATATAAACGTGAATAGATCAGAAATCATAAATAGATACACTATCATAAATATATAATAACTTCAGATTTTGAGAACAGGTAAATTATCAATCATTAAAAACAGATTTTATTTTTTCAAAATATAATGCTAACATCCTTTGAACAGGATTTAACTAAAATTACAGAGCATAATAAAAATTAAGATTTATTATTATACAATATTACTGCAGTATGTTTTAGGAGACATAAAAAGTAGAGAGAAATGAATCAGTAAGACAGTGTGTTAAGCCATAAAATTGTATGTGTATCCATTCAAAAAATAAAAGTATGAGGTAGAATTTTGTACATACTACTACTATTTATTACTTGAAGGCATGATTCCAATAAAATGAATGGACAATGTTAGGATCAGGGAAAAAAAATTATAAAAAATAAAATGTAAACCATTACTAATTTGATTTTGTTCAATCTGCTGATATTCCAATTTTGTCTGAATAATTCTGTTAATTTCCCTTCCTAAAATGCAGTACCATCCCCTTGGTCTGAAATTATGCAACTTTCTCAACAATCCAAGTAAGCTTATTTCATATGATTATGTATCAATATCTGTTAATAAATACTAGTAAGTGACACTCTGAGGGGCCTATGAACATATAGGCAGAAATATACACAACATTCACAGAAGAGTATTCTCAATAACTACTGCCATAATATGTAATCAAGTATATGTTCAATATTTGAATAAGTGAATATAGATATATTATAAATTGATTCTAGAAAAAGAAATATTACCTTATCCATACTGTGAGCCCAGCGCACAGAGACACACTTAGAACCCAGCTGTTTACCATGCAACTCTTCCTTCATGTGCTCTGCATCTTCCTTATTGCTGTAGGTCACAAATGCATATCCACGAGGTTGCCCAGCAAGAGGGCCAGATTTGTGAAACAAGAGGTCAAACTTCTCAATGGCACCATATTTTTGAGTTATTTTCAATAATTGAAACCAACATGGAGAAAAACAAAAAACAGACATAATTCTTCTGTACAAATTATATATTCATGAAACAATGATACATACAATTAAATAAATAAATAATTTTATATGATTCTAAATTTTGATCACCTTTTTTTACCTCCCCTGACCGGTTTTTGCCATTAATTATCTTGTTCAAGGTTTTGCAAAAAAAAGTTCAAATACTAGGATTATTTTTAAAATTATGGACATCAGAGCTTGTTCAGATACACACAAACAAAGAAAATCTGCTAATATAAGAGTGGTAGGGCTTTGGGTAAAGATCTCCTGAAGTCAAATTTCATTGATAATCAGAATAAGTTCTTGATACTGTCTACTGTCTTATGAAAAGTTATTGGGCTGATCAGGATTTGGATTTAGGCTTGCTCGCCAATATACTCTACAAGCTAACAGGATAACATCAGAACAGGGTTAATGCTGGAAGGCAGCCAACAAATAACTATCAACATAGCCCGTGAACTACCAATTTTAAGATGGATTGGGGGAGGTCTGCACCCCTCCCAACATCCATGAAGCAAAAATATGAATTACTATAAAAAGTACAGGGTAAAGCCAGGAGTATGATATCTGAAACCTATCCTTGGTGCATTGTCATCCATTAGTATATTGGGAAATTAAGAACAAAGTAGGAAAATTTTTTTGTTAATGAATATTGAAAAAAAAAGGCTTCTTTATAATCCACTGTTTACCTCTAAACATTAACAAGTCGCAGTATTATCATTTATCATATTATCATTGACTAATTATCATTCCAATAAAAAATAACAATATTATTCCAAAATCAACCAATAGACTGATACTCACTCAGTAATTCTAGGATCTAAATTTCCTATCCAAAGTCTTCTGTCCTCAAGATATTGTTTTGAATCTGACGCAGGTAAAGGAAGAGGCTTGGAAATTGACTTCAAAAGAAAATAATATTATTAAAAAACAACATCCAAAATAGCAAAATAATTTATTGTTACACATGAAAACGTTTTTAATTTTTTTAATTAGAAATGTTAGTATACAATTCGAATTATATTAGAAATATAAAATTCGAATAACTACCATCATTTTTAGAAGTTATAGATGTAAAAAAAATTTGGGAAAGACTAGAACAGCCTTTCAGCCAAAAATGTCATTTCCTGAATACCATAAACAAGCTGTCTGTCACAGAATCTGAACAGAACCTGAAATACATTTTCCAAACTTAAATAATGCTAAAATGTCTGAATACAAACCAAAGAGTACAATATTTAAGGAATTCCAAAGAGGTAAAATAAACATTCCTCATTTCTATGCCATTGCTTATAGGAATCATATAATGCTTCCAGAGATTTATTTTCAATTTCTCAACAATAAAATTAAAAAAAATATTCTATTCAATGTAAATGATTAATGTAACACTTTTAGACTGGCTATATATTTCCTGTTGTTTCTTTATTCCTCTTTTAGCTCTATGCTGTAAAGGGTATTTTCATAACCTGTAATAAGGTTATGGTGTGAAGGAGCTTTGTTTTGCCTACTTGTTTTCATATCTCTTGGTTCAATGTAAATTAGTTGAAACCAATGGTTTCATATCGTAAATATTTATACTGTTGTTTATTAATTGCCTGAAGACCTGCAAGCATCTGATAATGAAAAGATCGGTAGATTTCGAGGTAAATAATTAATTTATTCTAAAGCTTTTTTTTTTTTTGTCTCATTTCTTTAACTTTGTGACCCAGGCTTTTTTATTTTCACAAATTAAAAGTTTCTTATTTAATTTTTGAAAGAATATAAGGATATGTTTTAGTAAAAACAATTGTGGGCACTTAATGGTTAAGAGAATATTGTATGGTACTTGGGATTACCAAAGTTAGGCATTATTTACCAAATACAAATAACTTTTTAAAAAAATTTTCGATCACTTTTATTCTTTTAATGATTTTTTATAGTTCTGAAGAAGAAAAAAATCATTTAATTTATAAAAACTTTCGAACAATTAACATGTATTTTTCAAGAATGTTTTAATCTATTAAAATTAATATGTTTAAAAGACTGGTATTTTTATTATTGTAATGCTTAGTATATGCTAGAAGGTAAGTAATTTTTCTTTTCTTTTCTTTGTTTCTAAGTAGTCCATTTCTCTCTCAGGGTTAGGAAATGTGCTAAGAAAGCCTTAAGGGCAGATGAAACAGATTTTTTTTTTTTTTTTACCACAGGTAGATTCAAACTCATGATATATTTAGAAAGAGTTTCTGACTCTGAGAGTAAAGTGCTTTGGCAGATAAGGTTATTAACTCCACCTACTCAGAAACATTATTTTAATTAGTTACTATGAATGAAACTTGTTACTAAGAACTGATTATGATTATGTACCAATGTGGACTAGCATATCCATGGACTCTACTATAGTGAGAATTTAGTTAAATTAAATTTAGAAAATTTTATACCATGCTACAAGCTTCGCATTGTTTTTCTTACTTAATTAAATTATTACATTATTTCTGTATTATTTCAATGAATAATTACTTCCTTTTATTATTTAGGAAAATGATGACCCAATGGATGGTAGTAATGCAGTGGCTCATCACTACAATACAATTCAAGAGAAAGGGTTAGACTTCAGGAACACTAGTCGCATATTATACATGAGAAACTTTAATAACTGGATTAAGAGCATGCTTATTGGTAAGATTGATTTAGTGGGGACCTTTAGTTCATAACTTCTTATTATGAAAAGATCAATATTTTCTAATTAATTTTTTTTTTATAGGTGAAACTATTGAAAATTTAACTGATGGTAAATCTCATGGTCCCAATCTAAAGATTCTTGATTTATGTTGTGGAAAAGGTGGGGATCTATTTAAGTGGAAGTTAGCTGATGTTAATCATGTGATCTTTATAGACATTGCTGAAGTCTCTGTCTCAGATTGCCAGAAGCGCTATGCACAGAATAAGCAAAGGTCTCCTAACTTATTTTCTGCTGAATTTATAGTTGCAGATGTGACCAAGGTTATTATCCTATTAATTCATGCTTTCGTAATGAACATATAAATTTATAATGTAATTATCTTTTTTAACTAATGTTTGCTCTGTGAGCACCTCATTCTGATTGAACAAACATTAAGGTAAAGATTTATAAATATCAATTTACCCCACATAAATTTTAAACAATTAATGCGAGGGAATAGAATAAAAATCTATCTGTCCCAGCCAGGGCTCGAACAGGAGATCCAGGTTTGAGCCCTGGCTGGGGCAGATAGATTTTTTATTCTATTCCCTCGCATTAATTGATTAAGGTAAAGATGTTGGGTTCTAAGGTACCTGAAGTTGATTGAAATAATTAAGAAATGTTTATTAGTAAATTTAAAATTTAGTCAAAATGTAGTAAGTTTTAAGCCACAAATTCCAAAAACCACAGATTAACCATTTGTATTTAACTGTTCCTAAATTAAAACTAACTTAATCTATAAATTTCTGTGAAAACCTATAATTTTTCTTAAAATATTAAATTGTAATATCACTTCTATCAAATTTAAGAGTTAGTGTAATATACCCTTTGACAGTTTATTAATTATTTAAAGATTGCATTTTTGCTTTATGGGGAAAGTGATCGACATCAACTTATTTTTCTTAAAATTTAAGACTGGTACTTTAAGCACAGTGCAAAATAACCAATGAGATGTTTTTAAAATGATCACTAATCAGTATCCATCAATATGCAGTGAGTTATATTCGGTAGTTAAATAAGTAATAATAGTGGAACATAGCCATACTCAAGTTCTTATAGTCTACTATTTATATATTATAATAATTTTTATCTATAGCTCTTCTGAAAAGTTTCAAAAATAATATTTAATATTATGCCATTTTAATCTGTTATAATTTTTAATATGAATTGACTTCTTCATTCTTTTTTAATTTAAACTGAACTGGTTAATTTTGAAAGTAAATAAAACAAAATAGTTATTCAAACCAAAATAATTATATTTTATATTTATATTATAATTTATGTTAATAAATTTTAACTTCTATGTTGCAAAAAAGTAGCATTCATTCAATTATTTTATTTCTTTTTTCCCTAGATAAATTTTATTTGTATCTATTTGTTATTATTTTGCCTTTTTGTTTGTACTAATACTCTGCTGAAATTTATGAGTAAGAAGTATAACAGGACCTAATAATTGAAAAATAATTATTACTTATCTTTCTTCTTCANGTTATTTCTACATAATTCCTTGTGACTCCATACCATATATCCGCGGAAGGGTTGGCGGTATACTATACCTGACGGGGAAGAGGAAATTATGACGTTCGAGACCCAACCACCGACTTAAATCCGTTTCCATCGGTCGTAAACACACTTTTCTCACTCATTCTCCAGCTGTATTATATAGTCCAGATCCTATATACTGTCCCGTAGAGAGGAGATGTGACACTAACAGCTAGTAAATGTGGTTAGCAGCGCATTACTTCAATATCGTCACATTCTATTCACTGGGAGATACTTTTGACAACCTTAGGTGAAGTAACAGTTGAATACGGACCGTGACAGTGAACGTATGTATTCGGCCAGAAGATGGACAGTGTCCGAAAGCGCTCGCCAACGGGAGATGATGTACAGAAACCAATGAAGACGGAGAATATAAGGTATGAGAGTTCTATATTCATTGGTGGTAGAAATAATAATAACCCTTTAGACTATTTACATAAATAATTGTATTTGTAAATTCCATCATAAAATAAAAATATATCTTCTTAAAAACTCAACTGAGCCGAAAAGATATATAACTGGCTCAGTTTGAATTTTTTACAATAGATTTTAAGAAGAAATCCCTTGAACCTGAAATTCAAAAGAAACTGCACTAAGATCTTCAGGAAGTTGTCTCAGTATCGAGCATAACTGGATGGAATCTTCCCAACATTGAATTTAGAAGCATTTGCCAAAAGTTCTTTTGTAATAGTTTTAGGTTAAAAAAGAAAATAAACTTAATATTTTATTAATTGATTAACAATTAAAATAATTTTTGAATATTGAATTTTAATTATTTTAATAAAGAAATCATATGGGCCTGAATT
>KZ807899.1:298038-320649 GCA_000696205.2 Oncopeltus fasciatus | reverse complement strand
GGGGGGGGGGGAGGAATTTGCAACTAAGGGTTTTATTTATATTTATATACATGTAATGCAATGCAACATTTATATTTATATACATGCTAGTTTGGAAGCATGAGAAGGTTCAATGGTTTTAGTCAAATAAGGTAGAATCTTCATGAAATAGGGCTCCGTTCAGCCTCCTGCACAAGAATATATAGGTGTTAATAATTCCTAAAGGAAAGGAATGTGGTGAGACGAAACATGTGAAAATTGGTTAATGCTGAAGAATCAAATTTGAGAAAAAGCCTACAAAGAGGCACCACAGGCAAAAGAAATGCTTACTTTATATTTGAGAAGAGGTGCTAAGAGTCTGAACCACAGAAAACAGTAAAACAGTGACATCAACATGTTGGAGAAGAGAGAAAAGTTGGCAGATGAGAATGACAACCAAGAATTATTGTGTGCAAAGATTAGAATAACAATATTCTCGGCGATGAACATCAGGCCATCAATAGATAGTTTGTACATTTCCGAGAGCTCTTATATAAAGGTACTCAGCCAGAAATGCAGGACTGAAAATTAACAGACCACCTCTACATGTAGTGAAACTATTGTTGGGTGAAATTCTGGACGGAATTATTTAAAGATGATGGGGAAATTACTAATTTACTAATCTCAGCTTTCCATTCCCTTATTTTCTAGATATGAGAATAAGAAAGGATGCCCAAGTAGTGGAGTATGTGCATAATAATTCATAAAAAGAATGAATAAGCTCAGTAGTAGTAAAAAAGGGGGAACTCGCTTTCGGCTGGTGCTTTCATCAAATCAAGCAGCATGACAAAGAAATAGTTGGCAGATACCGTTGACGGTATCTACAGAATAGAGATATGGTGGTCAATTATTTGCTCATCAACCGCTTAAGAGTTTATTGAGCACTGGATGAACCATCATTTGCTCATCTTTTCTCGGCAATAATATGATGGATTCAGCCTGGAGGGCGTTCTGGATGCCCTGAAGGCAATTGAAGTACCAGGAAAGATAGATAGAGATGAACTTACGAGGAAGCATTGTGAAGCAGGTATCTGGAATACAAGCAGTGAACCTTTTGCAACGAGCTCTTAAATTCGCCTAGGAGACTCCCTATTGGCCTCATTGTTCAACATTGCTCTACAAGTGGCAGAATGCAGTCGATCTGTTGTCGACAATTCAATGGGAGATCATAGCCTATGCGGACGGCATAGTTTCAATTGGTCATAGTCCAGATACTCCTAGCAAACCTTTTGTTATATTGAATGAAGAGGGAATACATTGGGTCTAAAGGTCAAAGAAATTTTAATTAATTTCTTTCATAAATAGAACTTTTAAAAATAATACTAGTGGCATAATTGCCACAATTTTTTCTAAAAATAACCCTAATTTTATAAGCCAAAACGAAGCTGGGTCGAGTTGCCTTTAGTTCACAGTGATCTGTTGAAGAGGAAATCTTCACGAATCTCTACATATCTGTAAACTGGCCGAATAAGTGAACAGAAAAAGTAATTTATTTTTAATATTAATTTGAGAGTGGTGTCATTGGTCACCTTTTCTCCTCATGTGAATGACATTGAATATCATTTTTAATTTCATTGTAATCAAAGTACAATTTTTTTATTATTAACAGAATGTAATAAATAAAAGTTTATAAAAAAAATAAATTTTCAATATTAGATTTACACTAGCAGACTCTTCTGAAGTTTGAGGCACTTCACTTCGTTTGCAATTTTTTAAACTTTATCATAGATTTCTTTGGATTTTTTCGAATTATTTCTTGTACACCATTTATTAAAATTATTGACGCATTCAATATTTTACCATTTCAGTGTTTTTACTATTTTTAACTAGTTTTTTTTCAATCTCACAGTTTCGAAATTTCAATTTTTAAGAGCACACTAATTTTATTACTTATTTTTATGCCTTTTCCAAATTATTGTAAAGGTATGCTAGTTCTGTTGTGAGTTGCAAATGAGTTAGTCACATCCCATTCTAGTTCTTGTCTCTAACCTATTCAACCCTTATTCCTTATATCCTAGTAAAATTTTCCACCATTCGGGATGAAAAACAAAATTTTGAAATCAGTCCATATATAATAGCTGCAATTTGGGGGGTATGATACAGCACATTTAAGCCCAGAAAATACTTGAGGAAAAAACAAAGAAGGCAGTGGAAAGTGCCGTTATCAGGAGTCATGAATCAGCTGTGGTGGACGGGAATGGGTGGGGGGGCCGCTTTACTAAATTCTGAAGGCAGTAGCAAATGTGGGAAGGCCGAACGACTAACGGTTTGTGGGCTCAACTTGGAAACGCCTTAAATTCACCTCCCACTCACGTTAGTCAGCTGGCAAACAATCAGCTGAGAAATCCATTCACAGCTCGTTTTATATTCCAGTTCCTTCATAGCCTTCATAGCCACTGAGAAAGTACTTGAAGAAAGACATAGAAAACTTCCTCAGGTTTTCCTATGTATCAATGAAACAGGTATAAAGGGAGGAGGGGAGAACACAGATAAGAACGTACAATAAGGAAGGGTTGGTCGGGGATTCGGTATTGGGATTTGAAGAAATAACAATTGGAGTTATTAAAGCTATAATAATAATAACTAATTTAGAGAGAAAAAAAATTTGTATTATTTGCAACGATTTAGTTTGAATTTCAAGCCTTCTTCAGGGCAATGATGAGTGAAAGTATCTTACCTTAGAGTAATTAAATCATATACAGTTTTCAGTTGTCCTTAATGACATTCACACGCGTATATAATTTGATGTTAAAAGCAAAACAAGATGCTAAATTCGTTATTTAGCAAAATTCGACCTATAATTGTGAAGATTTATCTGCAATGTCAAGTGCGCTAGAAAAACTTTTTTCGAAGTAGAGACATATTTACTTTGGACTGAATGTTTAAAGACAAAAGACATATAAGATGTTACACACTAATAATGAGTAAACAATTAAAGAGAGGGAATAGAATAAAAAATCTAACTGTCCCAGCCAGGAAGCTGAGACAGTTAGATTTTTTATTCTATTCCCTCTCATTAATTGTTTAAAATTTACGTGGGATAAAAAACCACAACTAAATAAAAATATTCATAAAGAAAAAATTAAATAAAGTAAATGACGAGAGTCGACAAAATGTATGACAATGTCAGCTCCTTCGAGTGTAAGACGAAGTTCTTGTCTTTCTCGCCAATGTAGAGGGAATTGAATGAGATACCTGGCGCGTCCTGGTAGCACAACTGGCAAGTGCACCGGCCCGGATAGCAGGAGATCCAGGTTCGTTTCCTGGCTGGGACAGTTAGATTTTTTATTCTATTCCCTCTCATTAATTGTTTAAAATTTACGTGGGATAAAAAACCTCAACTAAATAAAAATATTCATAAAGAAAAAATTAAATAAAGTAAATGACGAGAGTCGACAAAATGTATGACAATGTCAGCTCCTTCGAGTGTAAGACGAAGTTCTTGTCTTTCTCGCCAATGTAGAGGGAATTGAATGAGATACCTGGCGCGTCCTGGTAGCACAACTGGCAAGTGCACCGGCCCGGATAGCAGGAGATCCAGGTTCGTTTCCTGGCTGGGACAGTTAGATTTTTTATTCTATTCCCTCTCATTAATTGTTTAAAATTTACGTGGGATAAAAAACCACAACCAAATAAAAATACTAATAATGAGTAATTTGCAGTGGGGTTTGTCTGAATCGTAAAATTTTTATAACTAGGCCACAATTAGTTGCATTTCTCAATAAAATTTTGCAAATAGCTTTAAAATGTAAATTAAAAAATTAATATTAGATGATTTTAGTTGGTGTAAAAAAAAATTAAAATTTAAAAAAATGTAACTACCATACCTTCTATTATCCGTCTTCATTGGTTTCTGCAAACCATCTTCTGTTGGCGAGCGCTTTTGAACATTGTCCATCTTCGTGGCCGAATAGTGAACACATGTATTCGGACAAGAAGATGGACAATGTTCAAAAGCGCTCGCCAACATAAGATGGTTTGCAGAAACCAATGAAGACGGATAATAGAAGTTATGATAGTTCTATATTCATTGGTAGTGTTAATAACCCTTTAGATTATTTACCTTAAAAAAATGTATTTTTTTAAAAGATTATCTGCCAACGTATGGTAGTCATTCACTTCCCCGTAGTCATGGAAATTTGAACTTAGGGACAGGACGTCCTCTCTCGTCTTCACGATAGTCTTGAAGATGGCTTACAATGTAAGCCGAAACGTTGGCAGACAATCTTTTAAAAAAATACATTTTTTTAAATTTGTATTTTTTTGGATCTACCTTGACCGAACCCCAACTAAAAGCATCTAATAATAACATCTACGGTCAAAAAAACTCTCCTTTTGAACATTAAAAAATTAAGTTTATTATCGACTCAAACTGAAAGATTATATGTGTGGGATTACCTGAAATATTAAGTGTGAGTACAAATCGTTTTTCCTTTGTAGCTGGAGTAATATTTAATTTAGAGTAGTAGGCGAGGGTTTACCTATAACGTAAACTTTAATTAATTTAATTAATGGCCTAGAAGCTGCATTTGATTATTTTTCTTTGGCAAATCTGGGTACGTCATTGATGGAAATCAGACGAATAGAATTGGGGCTTGACCAAATATGTCAAGTACGAAAAACTAATCAATATAGCAGCAGCGGGTTGTAATATTTTTTTAGTTTAGTGCAATTGAAATCCATATCGATTTGTTTATATATTAAAAATATATATAATAAGTTTAGGGGATCGTATGACATTAGAAAGTTCGCATAGATTGCCCATCACCTGTGCGACGGACTTGTCAACAGTAGAATTACGTTGCCAACGTAGCCATTTCCTCCAAGGCAAACTTCTGAAGCGCCAGTCTAGCTGATCAGCTGTTATCGTAGTGGCTGTCACATTCTCGCTTGAGCAGATAGATAAGAGGCAGTCGGCGCCAGCTGTCTTCCGAGAAAGTATGACCTCTCCCAACAGCAGACCAATTGCAGGGGAATATTTCATTTCCGAAGTGTCGCAGCAGAAGCTCCAAGGGAGAAAAGGAATTAACGATTAATGGGAGTCATAAGACTTTACATTTATTTTATACTTGTTATGATTTCTAATTTAAATTTTTATTTCCCTTTTAAAAATAAAATTTTATAATGAATAAATCTGAAATGAATAAATAATAAAATTTATAAAATAATTGTATATTGTTTAAATAATAAGATATTTTATCAGTTAACTAAATCTTTAGTTGAATTCCTCCCCGCAAGAGCTGCGTAATGTAAGCAGATTTTACATTCTATATTAATGAAAATAAGAGTAAATTTAATTTATTAGCTGAAGAAAAAAGTTATGACCATTTAACCATTTAAGTTGACTCTAGACTATACGAGAAGATTGAGTGGGGGGGAGCCCTCATTGATCTTAGCTGCATTCGTAAATTTCTTCCGTAATATAAGATTTTCGTGGGAAAAAAATGTTATGGAATATAAATGTCAGAAGTTAGAAAATTTTACATCTAGTATGTTCCATATACTTTTTCGTAACTTAAATAACCATGAAGATATTGCGATTATAAATTTCGGTCTCTCTCTAAACCCCTTCAATATCAAATTTTAACCAAAATTTATAATTTCATGGACTTGCAATGTCATAAATGCCTAATTAGGTTTCTATAATTTAAAAATAATCGGAAAAAAAAAGAAAGACTTATCACTGAAAATTAAATTCATAAATATCTATTAAGAGATGGGGAGGGGGGAGAGGGAGAGTGTGGGAGAGGGAGAGAGACGGAGAGAGAGAGAGAGAGAGAGAGAGAGAGAGAGAGAGAGANAGAGAGAGAGAGAGAGAGAGAGAGAGAGAGAGAGAGAGAGCGAGAGAGAGAGAGAGAGAGAGAGAGAGAGAGAGAGAGAGAGAGAGAGAGAGAGAGAGAGACAGAGAGAGAAAGCAAAAGAGAAGAAAATAAATCAAACCAACCAAATTTATTGGTATTCGAGCTCCTTTCTGTTAAAAAAAAAATTATTAATATTTTAATTAATAATAGTGTTAGTACAAAAATTGCACAACACATAATTTAAAAATATAAACATTGAAACAAATAGATTTTATAAATATTTACAAAACTGAAAGAGAAGAATAAAATAAATTAACAAGTAGAAAGAGTGTTTTTTAAAACAGGTAAATCATATTAGTGATAGAAGTTGCCACAAATGTTAGAACAAATTCAAGGACTGAAATTAAGAGAGGGATAGTTTTGAGGAAAAAGAAACTGGAAATAAGGAATTTTTTTTTTTTCATTTTTAGAGGTGTTTATAAGAGAAGAACTTGCAAAATAAATTTTTGGAACCAGTACAAATTTAATGTGAAACGTATAATGTGATGGTTACCAAAGACTTTGTTGGGAAACACATGCGACAATCGCATAAGATAGAGAGAGTCGAATTAATGGTTTGGCCAGATCCAACAGTTCATGATGAACAATTACTTTCCCATCCCATCGCACTGTCAGAATCATCTTCCTTGGAACTAATCCAAGACTTTGCTACCATTATGAAACTTCTCTCGGTTTTGACCATAAATATTTTAGCACATTATAATAATTAGATGAACCATTTTTCACAAATGGTAATGGATCATTTCAAAAATAGCTTGATTTAATTTAGTTTCAGTAGTGATTCACAAATGGAAACTTGGACCATTCATTTCTTCATGTAAATTTTATTAACTTTTCCAAATATTGGAAGGCCTTTGCATAGATTCATCATTTACATTAATATTGCTTTACTAACATTACATTTACTGGAATTAAATTATGTGTACCAATTCTGGTACTGGGGTTCACTTAAGCACTTATCACTAAAACAGCACACAATTTCTGAGTGTCTACAGCATTTTCCCTTTTCAGAAGTAAAAATGAAAAATGGAAGAAAATAACCATCAGGACGCTCCATTTTCAAAGTGCAATAACTTTTTACAGAATGAATCAATATTCATAATTGACTGTTCTCTGGTCTTTCAGCTTTCAAATGCTTTATAGTATGTCTCTACTGAATAAGGATTACAAGATATATAGGATATTAAAGCTTCTTTGAGATAAAATAAAATAAATTTTCTCCCAACCCTATTCATTACTTAATGATGCATTGAAAAAACAATAAATGTATAATTATTCCTCTTCTTGGAACAAATTCAATCACTAATTTTTAAGTTTTTTAAGATAATGATTATAATGAAAAGGTCAAATAACAAAACCAATTTAATATGTGGAAGACATTTATTAATAAAATAAACAACAAAATTAATTGATTAAAATGTTTAAAATAAAATAAATAATTTAAATTAAGTACAAGAATGTAACAAGTTTGGCTTTGACTAACATTAGTATACACTGATTATATAAATATAGACACTACATAACAAAATAAATTATCACAATAAATAATGACTTATAAGAAATAGTTCTGATAATGATAGCAAAAATATCTAGTGTTTAAAATGACTGCAAACTATACAATAACTTCCCAAAGGAACTAATTAAAAAGTTTTATATATCTAAATATATTTAATAATTAATCATTGTTTGTTGAACTGGACAAGGCAATTCCAATTCAATATTATTTTTTTAATATAAATTTGTCATATTGCCAAGAGTATGAATAACCAATATCTGTTTAAGCATTAAAAATCTCTATTAAATATACAACTATTATTAAGATGATAATCACAAAGTTGAATTAAAAACTGTTTTTCTATTTTAAAGGGTAGCACTTGGAAAAGTTCTACTGCCAGTTATCATGAACATATGTTTTTTTATTCAGAAAATGTTTCTAGTGATTTTATGATAACTAGTTTTGGTTATATTTCCAAATAAAACAAGTCATTTAAAATATTTTAAAATGGTTTTAAGTTTCTGTTTTTATATTATATTTAACTACCTAAATAGTAGCAATTTGCTTATCATAAGAAGTTATAGTTTAAATTTGTTCAATTTTCAGTTAACAAAAAATAAATAAACACCTACATAGAGGCTCTCACTTAAAAATAATTAATTTAGTTGTGGTATTTTATCCCACGTAAATTTTAAACAATTAATGAGAGGGAATAGAATAAAAAAATCTATCTGTCCCAGCCAGGAATTAATTGTTTAAAATTTACTGTGTGTGTGTGTGTGCAATGAAATACATTTTTTATGTATTAAAAAAAGCATAATGAAATTTAAAAAAAAAGAAGTTAATATTTTAGCTTCTTTTGGAAATAGTTAAATGATTTCGTTAATAACCATAATCAGCAAGGGATAAGAGTAAGACCAAAATTTAAAAGCTTAATAACTTTTTAGTGCTAAATAATTAGCATTATTAAAAAAGCATCAACAAAGTAATTTATTCGTATTTTATTTTATTTTTTTATAATATAGGTATCAACTTTGATATTTAGGCTTTTCATTAAAAATTCTTGAAACAACTTATTTTTGATTGAAATCAGGTAAAGAAAAGTAGGGGAAGATCAAAATTTTTATTTTAAATATATTTTTGTTATTACTTGAGTTATGAAAAACTTTATGTAATTTTCTAAGGATTATGCTTTACATTTTTACAAAACATGCTTAGGGAAAAAATTAACAAATGTAACTACAATGGGTGAGTACTACCCCCACTTTTCCTTTCCAGCCAGTTTAAAACAAATCTTAGTGGTCATTCCCTTTTAAGCTCATTGTTCTTTCAGGCTTGTAAGTTAATTTTCACCACTTACTCTTAATTTTATAAATCTTTAAAGAAACATGGGAAATTTGCTTATGCAGCTCTAAGCCAATAAATATATTGAGGCAATATATTACTCTCATAAGGTAATTAAATCTACAAAATCCTTCACTATATTTATAACTACATATTTAAATATATTTACAACTGAAAATTAAATAATTATTGGGATAAAATGCTGATAATTTCTCTCATAATTATCATTTTCCATTAATTAATAATAATGAATAATATATTTTTAAAGTGCAAATAATTTTTGCATTCATTTAAATTAATAATTCAAAGAACACTTAATAAATTACATTAGGCAATACATTATATAAATTAATAGACAAGTCTGTCTATTGAAATTTAGATTGAAATTCACACATATGGCAATAGGATAATTGCTTAAACACGATATTGGATACAAGATATATTATCGGACATTACATTAATTGTCTACATATATTTTGAACTAAAATTAAAAAAAAACTAAAAATATTCTCAAATTAGAGAGTATAAACCCAATTCAAAATACAATGGCAGATATTAACTAAAAGAAAAAGTTAACTATCTAAATATAAGTAATCTTAAATATATTTACAATTCATATGAGTGAAAAATATTGCATATGACATTTAAGACTTCATAAAAACGATTTACTCCTCATTGGCACATAATAATCACTCCATGGAAATTTGGCAACACATGTTCTAAGTAGAATATGTTATTTAGTAATAAATTGTTTCAATCAATAGATTGAGTCAGATAATATAAGCATGCAATACAGAAGGAAAAATAATTATAACCCACTTAAAATCAATAAAAAATTTGAATTATTTTCAAAGGAAGACAAACTTATTCACATTATTGTTTGAAATTAAAATGAGAATAAATTAAAATCAGATTACCATAATTACTTTAATTATAGCTCTTTTGTGAGCCTTAGATAGTGGGAGGACCTAGGTCATTCATAAAACAGCTGATTTTTTATTTTTTAGAATTATAGATTGCATTATATGACAAATGTAAAATTTAAAAGGTAAAAATAGTATTTTTAATTAATAATACCAAGAGCATTTACTATTTTAAATTATTATTAAAAGCTAGTATTAAAAGAAAAACCACTTTTATAAATCATTTAGATAAGGCTAACAAATACAGATCATAATTTTATATTGTGAATGAATAAAGGTCAGCAGTCTATTTAGTCAGCAACAGAATTGGGTCCATTCAAATCAAGGGGAGTTAATTCAATATATACCTTAGAAGCATCTATGCATCAAAGGAGGACAGAAAAGAAAAATCAAGTTATTCATTTTGCGGTTCCCTGAAAAAAGTCGATGATTCATTGCTGAAATCTTCTCATTACAATTTTATTGGGGAACCTTAAAAGCAAAAATAGAAAGAAAACTTCTTTTTTTTTTTAAATCTACCATAGGAAGGCTAAGAAGTCATTATGAAAGATGTGATAAACAGCACTTATTTTTGGACATCATAAAAATGAGGAACAAATTTGACTAGATCTATATAGATTCTCAATGTGCAAGGATATAAGTATATGATATAAGGAGCTGTCAATAAGTATCCAAAATAATTTTTATTCCTGCCACTACACTCCGTCCTCTCTCTCACACACTCTCATAGTGTTGGCCCGAAACCTGCACTGAAACTGAAGGACTAAGAAATAAAACTACCAACTTCTATGGTTAAAAATTTAAAGAATGAAAAAGTATGGCTTGAAAGGTTTCAATTATGAGCTTCAGGCCTTTTTTTTAAAAATAATAAGAAAGCTAATCCTCAGTCAATTATTTTACATAAGAATAAAAAAAAGATTAGTCTGAAAAAAAAATGTATTACTCCAGCTCTTGAGTCACAATAGATAAGAGACCGGAAATAACTAGCTCAATAAAGACCTACGATCTAGGCAGACAATAGCAGAAATATTAAAAGCCTGAACTTTAATATTTTATTTTATTAATGCTGCTGAAAAACACAATATGACTAATGTTCTGACCAGTGGAGGTAGAGGAAAAAGTATTTTTGGAGAAAGAAATAAGTATTATAAGAAATAAATAAATAGTGAAATAAGAAAACTGAAGTTCATGATTCTGAGGAATGCAATAAGTTCTTTTAAAAAGTGAAAAAACCAAGAAGGGTTTCAAATCCTGAATGGAGAGGAGTTCTGTAAGGATGGTCAGGATAAACTGGTTATAATATGAGTATGTTCTTGGAAAGAGATGGATATATCAGTAAGCTGCTCAACAGAACAAAGGCTGATTATCTCATAGCAATATCAGCTAGAAGATTAATCTGAACAAAACTCCAGAATTAGAGGAAATATCTCCTGAGAGAGATGAGATATTACAGTTGATTCAAGAGCTCAGATTAACTATATGTTCTATAGTACAAGGCAGATTCAAACAGAATTACTAGATACAAGTGACATGAGGTAGGCATAGAATGTACAGGAATCTGATAAACAAGGAAAGAGTCAAGCTATTGTTTCTAAAATTAGAAATGGCTCATCCTAAAAAGTGATTTTTATGGTCTCTTAGTACTAATAACTGAATTTTTCAATCACATAAACTTAGTATGGCTGGTACAGTAAGTCAAAGAAAAGTCAGGAATAATCTAAGTGAAAGAAAGATGTTCAAAAGTGGTCAAACTTTTTTTCTATAAAGTGCTGGAGAAGGCAAACTAAGCTTAATATCAATCGCTATCACCTGCTTAATGGTGGTAAGGGTAAGACTAATTGTAGGGCAGTTAACTTTTAGAATTCTCTAAAAGCTAGGGAAATCCATTAAGAAGTCGAGTGAAACTTCATAGAAAGCTTTCTAAAGAAATTCTGGCAAAGAAACCTTGAGAAACCAACCAAGTTTAATTTAAATACTGTATTAGTTGTGGTATTAAATCCCAGATTAATTTTATACAATAAATGCAAGGGAATAGAATACAATTTTTATTCTATTCCCTTGCATTTATTGTACAACCAAGTTTAATTTCACAATAAAAAAAATCTGTATATAGGAGCAGTATAAACTTAACACAGAAAGTTAAGCTGTTTAGTTAACCTATATTTCTTTAAAAATTAACATAGATAAATGACTAGTTTGATCTTCCAAGCCAGAGAGGACAATCAATAATGTATAACTGGTAAGGTTGCTAGAGCTGGCTATTAGTAAATGGAGAGGAGGAAGTGGAGGAAGCACTTAATCTTTGTAATTATTTTCTTAAATTTTATCTTTACTATACATTTTATTAAAACATTACAGAAAATAAATATTAAAAATGTCAATTTTACACATTTCTATTCTAAATTCTTTTATCATAGGAAGTTGATAAGGATTATTGAAGGCGGTCCTATTCTAAATGCCCCTTCCACTCATCCAATTTTTGCCAAAATTAATTCACTGAAAAATTATATATATATATATANGATATATATATATATAGGGGGCAATATTTTCCACTATAGAGGAAGAAAATGCTCAAAATAGCAAGTAAGGAACAAGAATAGATTAAGAAAACTCAATAAGGAATGAAGGACAGTAAAAAATAAGAAAGAGAAGGAATAAGTTCAATTATTTTCACAAAAAAATGGAAGATGGAATGTGTCCAGGATCAGAAGCACCAGTTGTAACCTCAGAAAGCAATGATTAATCTAGACTTAAGCGAGGAAATCTGAGAGGAAGACATAGGGAACTTTTCATTCCACAAAATTGGTTTGTGGAAAAGGAATTTATTCTGACTTGCAATACACAAGTAATAAGCTTTGGAATGTAGGTAAAATTAATTTTTTTTTTTTTTTTTTTTTTTTTTTACTGTATTTAAGTCTTTGGCATGCTGACAACGAGATAACTCTTTGGAATTTTATTTGATTCTGAAAGTATTGACATACTTCAACTAATGATTCATAAAAAATTACATTAGAATAGCCTAAAATTATCAAAGCTTATCAAGAAGGATTTAAAGTATTATTACAAGGTGAACCAGATTAATGATAAAAATACCAACATAACATATCATAATAATCTGGAAATTTATTTAATTTTATTAAATGTAAAGGATATAATTACCTTTTTCTGGAATTTTAGCATCCAGAAAATATCAATATATCCTACAAAGACCATTATAATTGAGCCTTAACTAAAATATAAATAATGGATAATACAAACACTGTTAGATCCCCTCCACACACAATTATTTAAAAAATATTATCGACTATTATACTATAAATCAGCCTATATCACAATTATAAGAGAGCACATTAGGTTGAATGGAAATTAATATAATGTATTACACTACTATAAAGTACCATATTTTTAAAGCTAAGTTACACCTACCAAAATTATAATTAGAAAATTGAGATTCAATTCTCACATTCTCTTAAATGTCACAATAAAGCCTGCCCAAATATTTATGAAGAATTACTAATTTCCAGTTTTTCTATAGGTTTTTATTTTATTCTATATCCTATTTATTATTTCATCCTAAATGAACTTCAGAAAGAGCTGAATCATTGAAATCCTATGAGCAAGTAAAGGTTAAAACATTCTGAAAAAATACTTAAATTTAAGCCAGTGAGTTTTCTGAAATTCTTGAGTTTAACTTTTCATTAGTTCAATTCATAAAATGAAATAAAAATTAGTTACCATTTTTTAATCACTGATTTTCTACTCAATTTAATGCAATAAGTGTTGAAGCATTTTTCATGTTCATGTATGACTGCTAAAGTAATTATCTATGGAGTTCATATAAACTTCATATTTTTATTATTTTAGTTACATTTAATGCAAAGAACAATGACGGTCCTTGATTCCCAACTCATACTCATTCACTCCAAATTCAATCCATTAGACAAAAGTAGTAATTTATGTATAGCATCTATAATTAAATAATGATAAATGATCATCACTGTACATGGGAGAAGGGGCCCATCGACTCCACTCCTAAGGCATCAAGGCCCAAGAGGCCGCGAGGCCATCTCCGTTTCAGTCAGCGCGGAGGATTGTAAGGATTGGAGTCTGATGACAGGGATTGGGCATGTGGATTAGGATGAAGTTGGAGTTTATTATAGAAGAGCTTGAAGCGGATGGAGATAAGATCTTGGACGAAAGGAATATTAAAGTCGTACTGAAGGGTAGAGTTGGACACATAATATGGAGCGTTAGCAATTATTCTGAGCATTTTGGACTGCAATGATTGTATTCCTTGGATATTGGAAGGCTTAGAAGCACCCCACAGTTCTGCACCATAGGTTCAGATTGGTCTTATTATGGTCTTGTAGATCGTCAGTTTGTTTTCTATTGTGAGCTGTGAGCGCCTAAAGAAATGGTTAGAAATGTAAAATTTAAGGATTAGGTAGATGGTGTTTGGAAATATGGACTAGAGCTTATACAGTAGACTGGTATGCCATACTTGGTCAAATGCTTGAGTGACGTCTAAAAATGCACCAAAACAAAATTTCGAGAGAAGTGGAAAATGGTTGGTTCAAAGGACACAATTAAAAAGGTAAGTATGGAAAACAATTGCTTTTTGGGGTAGTTATAGAAGTATTAGCCTGCTGATAAGATAATAGCTGGGTGCTTTGAAGTTAGGCAGATGGTTAATAATGTACTTAACCTCAGAAGGTGATACTGCCTTAATCGGTAAGGACATAGGTAATGTGTGTCCAGTGACTACTCAACCTCTGCGTTATTGGACAAATTATCGAGATCAGGATAAGGAGAAAATGTTTAATAAGGAGGCCCAGGAACCATCTTCTCCGCACAAGGGGGCAGAAGATTCATGATATTTTAGAATTATGTGAGTAGCAGTCCAGAGGGATTTATCTGCTACTGAGAGGCTAGACAGGTAGGCATTAAATGATTTATTTCGTAAAGCACCTAGTTTATTGTTTTTTGAGATGGGATAGCAGGTTGATCCCTACCATCTGAGGGATGGACCTCTGGAACAGGGATCAAGTTTGACACTTAGCCTGTATGAGCTTTTTAATGGTATCAGGGAGGGGTTCAGTTGAATTTACAGTGTAGTAATATATTTTAAAAAAAAGTATATGGGAGGATAAAACCTACCATCAAAAACAATTATTTATGAATCAAAATGATTATTTCAGGAATTAAATAATGAAAATATGATAACTATTGAGGCCACTTACAATTAATTCAATTTAAATAATCTTAAAGATCACTTGAAGTTAAATTGACAAAAATGATCAAATATTAAAATCTTGGTATAAATAAATGTAAAATTATCAACTTAAAATATATATTAATACATGTTTTAGAAATTAATAAAAAATAGTTTGCCATAACTGAGCTTACAATAATATACTGAATCTGTAATTTTATAAAGTAAAGAGTTCAGGAGAGGGTGGAAATATTTTGACTAAGTTGCTAAAAATTAACTCCCTTAACAGAAAAGAGTAAAGGGCACGGGATAGTGCAAGTTTCCCAGTGAATGGAAACAGGGAAACCCTGTATTCAGTTCTAAAACCTAGCCTTATCAGCGATACTATAATGACGTAGCACCATAGTATACCTTGATAAATGATTAGTGAGATGTACAAATAATTAGTATTAGGGATTACTGTGATTGTTTATATATATAAAATACATAGGGAGGCATACTCATAGAAAATAAGAGTAAGTAGTACCTGTGCTAAATAGCATTTAGTTCCTCTTCCTAAATAAGAGGAGGCTGTAATGTCAGAATGAATCAAGAATTAAATAACACTAAGGTTTATAAAATTATGATAAGACTAGAGAAATAAGAACTTGTAGGCGAGCGCCCTAGAAAACTAAAAAAATCAAAATTCATATAAGTTGAAAATAATTATTGAGAAAATAATAACCAAAAGAGAGAAACTTCAGGAAAACCTTAAAGTATCCAGTAAGTGAAACCCACCTTTATCAGAGTTCCTATAATGCTGTAGCATCATAGTAAAATTGTTAAATGATTAGTATAAGGTACAAATAATAAGTAATAGAGATTGCTAGGACTAATTACCACAATTAATGATCATAGAAAATATTTGTGATCTTTGCTGTATTTAGACTTTGGGCTATTTAGGAGGGAATAAGAATCATACACCAGTAGAATAACACTAAGGTTCACCCATAAAAAGAATGGTGCGATTATCTTACTCATGAGTTAATTATCTAAAATAAATTACAAAAACTTGTCATTATTTACATAATTAATGAACATTAGATACCTTCATTAATGAAGTCTCAATGTAAACACTAAAAATATATCACTTTCTTGGTTGATAATTTTTTTTTCTGTTTGTTGTGGTAGTAGGAATTCAAGAACAAATGAACTGAATCTCAACAGGCTTAAAAAAAAAAAAAATAAATAAATAAAAAATAAAAATAAAAGAAAACACAGACACACACATATAACTCCTAATTCATTATAGCATGAGTCTTAACATAAACAAGATCTGACTTTCTTAAGCCATCAATATTTTTATAATAATTAGAAATAACAAAGTAAATAATCAGTAAATAATTTCATTACTTCATTAAATTACTGAAATATGATAAAACTCATTATTTTTATTTCAAAAAGTATAAATTAGGAATATTTAAATAAGACATTTGAAAATTTGTTAGCAATATTTAACAAACAAAAAAATAAATAGAATATTTGTTACTAAAGAGGTTGTAACCTTAAACTATAATCAATGCTAACAAATTCCCAGCTGTTCATTCATTACTTGTCAATTTCTAAGCATTTAATTGTCTAATGTAATAATGTTAACATATAACCCCATTTTTTCTGATACTGTTTCATTTTTCAGAAGTAACAAACTAATTAGTTTGTTCTGAATAATTATTCATATAGATGCAGCTATAATATTGGTCAAGTAAAAATAGCCATTATTTTCATATTAAAATAGTCTAAATTTTATAATAATTTACTACTTTCAATCTTTCTATTCATTAAATAAAACTTTAAATAACAACAAAAATGTTGAGTCAGAAGAGTAATAACAATTATTTTGTCCCATTCTTACAATTCTTCAGGTCACAAAAATTCCTAAAATTATATATTACATAAATATATTGAATATATCCTTTTGTTAAAAATTGCACTATACAAGATGGTAGACAATAAGACATTAAAAATAAATTTGATAATATATTAAGAACTTATTCAATTTCCTATTCCCTTGGTAGTTACGTCTGAGCTGAGCCAAATGTCCCAGGTGGTGGTCGATATTGTTTTGGAAGAGTGAGCAGATGGAGACTATTAAAAGCATACTTCCTTAAGCCTGTATTCTTGTATGTATTCTCTCGTCGACAGCCTTCACTGAAAATACATTTTTTATAAAAAATACATTTTTTATAATTTGTGTTTTTTGGATCTACCTTGACCGAACCCCAACAAAAAAAAAACATCTAATAATTACAAGAAAATACATTTTTTATAATTATTAAAAAAATCAGTAATTATACCTCCTCATACAATCCAAGGCCCTCTGATATTCATTATCTGCAAGGTCATATTCTATACTGAGAATATTTACTTGTTCCAAAGTAACAGACATTCCTGTTCTGTCTTTGGCACTTTTGCAGCTAGTNATATATATTATATATAAGTCATGTACAATAAAATTCCTAAGTATAATAACATTTTCCTGACTATTATATAAATTATGCTAACATTGTAAACATTGTTCCAAGCATCCTCAGAATCCCCAAACTGTTCATCCGTTACAATTGTATCTCAGCAATATATTTTTTTATTAAGTCAAATTAATTGTATTAGTAAATTCTGATGTAAAATAAAACATGTCTTTTTAAAAACTCAATCAAGCCGAAAATGTATAAAACTGGTGCAGTAAGATCAGATTTTAATCAAAAATTTTGAGAAGAAATCCGTTGAATCTGAAATTGAAGATAACTTCTTCACCTACCCTAAGATCTACAGGAAATTGACACAGGATCGAGTATGTCATCTGGAGTCTTCACAAAATTGAGTTTAGAAGTATTTGATTTTCTTTAATAGTTTTAGGTTTAAAAAGAAAATAAATTTTATTTTTCATTAATTAAATAGGAATCAAAACAATTGTTAATATTGAACATTGAATTTTAATAATTTTAACAAATAAATCTTACATTTTTAACAATTTCAATTTTTCAACTGAACAATTTAAGAATTTTATTTCAATTTTTTTTTAAGAAATCAATTTTATTTTTAAGAATTTTAATTTAAGATTTCAATTTTTAATTTTTATCACATAAACTTTCATTTTAAATATTATTACATAATTGGAGGTTCGTCTCCAATAGTCCTTTCTGCAGTGTACTAACCTAACAAATCCATTACCTCAAATCAGCTCCAAGAACACTTTAAATCCTTAGGTAGCATTTCCTCTCTGCCAGAAACATCAGTATTGGGGCTCAAGAATGACCAACTCCCGTGGCCGTGCTCTGTATGATACTGCTTCCTCTCACAATCTTTCCACTTAAAGTCTGTCCTCTCCTATCTCATGGCCACTGATGTAAACAGTCTTCCTCATATCCTAGATTAACTATCTCCAATTTTTCTTAGGCAGCTAGTCTAGGTCCCTCACTCATTGCGTGAAGGAGCCTTACATTTTTCTCATCAAACTCATATTTACTTATGCTTCTTCACTGTGGTCGAGAGTTGGCATCTGCTTTTTCCCACATACCTTGATGGAGATAGTAGGATGGAAAATTGAATTTTTGGACTTATCCCCCAAAATGGAAAATAACAAGCTATTATTTAGAATTTACAGGAAACCCACAGCTAGAACTAGAAACTTAGTAGTCTCCACTGTCTGGTAGACCAACTAACAAAATTTGTTTAATTATTAAAAATGCATTTATTGAATTTAATTTAATTTAAATTTATAGAGTATTATAGAATTATTTATTGTTGATCCTAAATTGTCTGTGATATAATTTTGTTCCAAATAGCTCAAGATGATGTATTGACACCAAAACCGGTCGCAAATAAAATGATTTCAAACAGAAAACACTACATCTCTTCCATCCTTGAAGCAAAAACAAAGTGATTTACAAAATAAGGCTTTTAATGCCTATTTGCCTAGCCTCTCAGCAGCAGACAAATCCCTTTAGACTGCCACTCGCAGAATTCTGAAATAAAAAGGTTGCTGGACATCTTCCGATTCCGAAAAGGCCCAAATTTTTGCTTAGATTGCCTCATCCAGATCCTGATAATTTGTCCAATAGCACAGAGGTTGAGGAGTCACTGGGCACACTATTACCAATGTCCTTATCGATTAGAGGTAGTAACCCCTTCTGAGGTCAAGTATACTATTAATCATCTGCCTAAGCACAAAGCAACTGGCTATGACTTAATAACTGGGCTAATACTTCACAATATTTCTCAAAAAGCAATTTTTTTCTGACTTATCTATATAATTGTATTCTTCAAATAATAACTGGGCTAATACTTCACAATATTTCTCAAAAAGCAATTTTTTTCTGACTTATCTATATAATTGTATTCTTCAAACTACCCACTTTTTACTCCTCTAGAAATTTTCTGAAATTATCCTGTTCACCAAACCTGGTAAACCTGTTCATAATGAATCATCCTGCTGCCCAATCAGCCTCCTTCCTTACTATCCAAGGTTTCCGAGAAAATTAAAAAGAATGATACCCAACATAAAATCCTTAAATATCCTCTCAAACCATCAGTTTGGCTTTCCATTTCAGCATACAACTGTCAAAGGTGTTTTGCATTGTTGATTTCATTTTATTTTCCCTTGAGAAAAATCAATACTATCCTGGTGTATTTTTAGACATAGCTCAAGCTTTTGATAGATTGTGGCATAATGGTTTATAGTGTAAGCTCAAGCACATATTCCCAAGCACCATATATTTAATCCTTAAATCTTACCTTTCTTTAGGGTCTGGCTAGGATCTTATTACTCCAACCATCTTCCTGTGAAAGCAGGCTTTCCACATCGCAGTGTACTTAGACCCATCCTTTATTCATTCTTTACACTGCAGACATCCCCCACCTATCCTAATACACTCCTGCCCCTCTTTGCTGATGACAAAGTAATCCTCTCTTCTCATCCTGATTCCAAAACTGCTATACATATATATCAAAACCACCTTGATGCTATTCAGCAGTGGTGCAGCTAATGGAAAACTAAAATAAATGAGTCAAAATGCTCACAGGTAAATTTTCAGCAGAGAAAAGATTTTCTAATAATGTCTTGTATAATAACATCCCTATATATTTAATCCCTGATTTCTCTCTGATTCAATCCGTTACCTTGGGTTCCTTCTTGACTCTCAACTTAACTGGGGCGAACATACTAAACTTAAGCACAAGAATGCAACAGACTTTTATACAGAAGCCGTATAAGGCTTATAAGCAAGTGTTTACAGCTCACAACAGAGAATAAACTGATACAGTACAAGGCATTACTATGACCAATTTTGACATAGGGTGCAAAACTCTGGGGTGCCGCTGAACCTTCTTACATTCAGCAAATATAATCCTTTCAATAGAAAGCCCTAACAATAATTGTAAATGCTCCATATTATGAATCTAACTCTACACTTCATCACCAATTTAATATTCCATTTGTCCAAGACTTTATCTCCACCCGCTTCACACTCTTTCATGGCAAGCTTCCATTTTAACCTAATCCCTAGTTATGACCTTTTGGGCCTTGACGCCTAAATTTATTGTGAGTGGGGTCAAAATCCCAAGGAGTAAAATTTTTGGGGATCTCTGGCCCTTCGTCGGTGAGGAGAGGAGACAGTCAGTCTCTCCTTGTGATTTTTTTTTCTTTTTATGTATCTATTACTTATTATTACCCTAGTATCTCTTCATTTCTCACCGTTAAAGGGCGAGAGATCCCTGAAAATTTTGCTACTTGTGATTTTTTCTCTATCCCACCTGTTCTTGATTGCTACATATTGCAGCCGCGAGTTTCATTATATATATATATACACAATATTAAGCTATCAAATTACAAGGTGCTTTATTAACAGAATGTAATAAATAAAGATTTTTTATAATTATTAAAAAAATCAGTAATTATACCTCCTCATACAATCCAAGGCCCTCTGATATTCATTATCTGCAAGGTCATATTCTATACTGAGAATATTTACTTGTTCCAAAGTAACAGACATTCCTGTTCTGTCTTTGGCACTTTTGCAGCTAGTAAATCTTAAACCTGAGAAGTGAAAAAAAACAACATAATAGTTGAAAAGACTACTTTAAAATAAATGCATATAAATGAATTAATTAAATTTTACCTTTCATTTTTCTACATATATGGCCAGCTAGCTGTAGTATACTAACATTTTTTGATTTGTTAGCTGATATTTCATATTTTAGATGGCCTAACAGGTCACTCAAGGAATGCTGCCTTCCTCTAGTTGAGCCTACAGACAGAAATTGCATTTTATGCATTGAAAAAATGTAATAAACATACAAAGTAAATTATAAACTAAAAAATAATATTACCCTTACTTATATTATAAAATAGTCTACCTCTGACAGTAGTTGTGACAGAAGGTATCCCGATTTTTCTAAAGCGGTGGAAGTAGTCATTGAGAAGTAAGAAATTGTCAGCATTGCTTCTCTCTTGAGGCTTTGCTGTACCCAAATTTTCAGCAAGCGTAGCTTCTTCATTGATTCCAATATTGAAAAATACAGGTGTCACATGAAATGAAGTACCAGCAGAGAGCGGAAGAAGTGATAACACTGAATCAGGAACAGGGATGTGAACCTGCAGTGAACAGCGAGGACCCACAATCCGTGGACTATAGCTGCCTCCCCTTAAAAAAAAGTTTAAAATTATGAATTTTTGAAAACTTCCAAAAAACATTTAAGTTATACATGAAGAACCAAGAAATTTTGGTTAAAAAAGTCCGGTAGACAAAAAAAAAAATTGTTTTTGCTTCATTCAATTATACTCATAACTCTTTGAAAGTAGAATACCATACTTCCTGACAAGAGGTATTTCAATTCTATTAAAAATTTTAATTACATAGCTTTTTTATATTAATGGCTTTTAATTTAATTTTTTAACTTTGAGATTAATTACTTTCAAATTAAACTCTTGATCAAAACTGTTTAGAACTAAATTAGTGCAAAATACAGGTAAAATCACCAGTATTAGATAAAACCGATTTTCGAAAATTTCTTAATTCTAATTTTTCAACAAAAAAAGATCCATATCACTGGAAGAAAATGTTAAAACAGGAGAGCAACAAGACAGGAATGGGATATGGATTCCCAGGAATGGGACAATAAACAGATGTTATCAGCAAAGGCTTTTATTGAAAAATGTATTGTTAACTGGAGATAGAATATAATCTTGAAACTCAGAGAGTCATTGCTGAGAGGAATAAATAAAAAAATTTTTTTTTAAAAGATGAAAAAAGTTTCTTTCTATATGAAAACAAACAAGCATTGCATCAAGATCTTCAGTGGTTTAAACTTAGAATTCTACAATTTGCCTATAATCTGACAGTTTTTGATGACTAGCAGGAAAGATCTGAGAAAATACCAAAAATATTTTCAAACAATTGGTCATGAGAACAAAATCAATTACTACATTTCTTCAGAATACATTTAAAATGGATGAATATTTATCATCAATCATTAGAAATATGCTTTACAATTTAATTAGGATGGGTAAGCAAGAAGAGTATTATTCATTTCTATGAGTAAGTTCTATTAAAAATATCTAAATAATTAAAATACATTTTTTTAAATGCATTACTCACTCATCATTGTTATAGTGTTTATAATGATAAATTAGTTTTGTCATATTAAATGTTTTTTTTTTAATAAGGCCGCATCCAAATTTGTATTCTAGCATTTCTTTTTTTTAAAGACAAATTAATTATA
>KZ807899.1:282861-293545 GCA_000696205.2 Oncopeltus fasciatus | reverse complement strand
ATATATACATGTATTACGATAACTAACCTCAATCTTACGGCTGGTGAGCTGCACCTGCCACAAAGGAATTTAACCTTACTAACTAGACACATAACTGATGCTTCTATATTCAGTTGAGTGAGGTCCCAGGGTTCTGGCTCCTCAGTCGGTCGATAATAGTTAGCAGAGGGAGAACTGCACATTACATGAGTGTCAAGCCAAATTCCACTATCTTTCTTTTTTTCATCACATTCCACATTCTCTAGGTCAATTTTCTTGTTTTCTACAAGGTTTTCCTGTTAAAAAAAGGGGAGGGGGTGGGAATTACCAGTATTTACCAATAGTTTATTTTAAAAAATATACTTCAATGATTATAAAATTGTAATAGTAGTTGTCATTGTAAGTAATCTATCACTCAGTATCTTTATACATTCAAAAGCATCATGGAAAATTTCATTAAGAATACTAATCATTTTGGTTTATAAACCGAAAAATAAAAATTTATCATAGTTATTCTATTTCTCTGTGTAACTTCTAAATGTTTCTTTCATTAATAAGCAAATAACTAGTGAGTTTCATTATTCTATACTAAGTATTATGCCTGCTACATTGAAAAAATTGTTTGCACTCATACTTGACGAGTCCTATAATACTCAATTTTTCTTCAAATTTTGCTCAACAACTAACTCAGAATTTCATTTTACATTTAAAAGCAATAAGTCTAACTTATTAAGAAAAATAAATAACTTTGGCTTAACTACATTTAAATTAAAATTTACGATACAGATAAACCCTCACTTTTAATGATCAATTTTGCAGTAAAACTACTGACAACTATCTTTTATCACTAATCAAATCTGTGTTGAGTTTTATTTCTCTAAACAAAATATTATGCCCCATACATAGCAAAAACTTTTTGTACTCGAATTTGTCATAATAGGTTGTCCCCCCACGACTATTTGTCCAATTTAACTCTGCAATGAACTTAGTCTTTCAACTTAATTTTAAATGAGATATGACAATTTTCATAATAAAACAACAAATTCTAGCTTCTAGGCCATAAGTTTAAAAATTAAAGGTTCAGGTTAAGACACACTTCTATTTGTTCAATTTTGCTGTTACAATATACAAACCTGGGTTGAGTTACTTAAAACATAATATTATGCTACATCAAAATTTTTTTATCTAATTTCTCTAGGTGAAATCAAGCTATTACCATTATTATAGAGCTTGAGGTTGTAGTTTTCAATTCATGAAAAGAGTTTAACAAATCTTCACCAATCCTACATCGAATAAGCTAAAATATAGCCTGTTGAAAATTTTTTTACAGGCAATTGAAATCGAACTCCTATAAGTACAAAAGATCTTATAAACACACCTATAATTGCACTCCTATAAGTAGACCAAAAACTGTCCTGTACAACATTGACAGACATATTACATACACACACACACACACACATATTATTGGCTATATTTTTTTGTTTCGCAAGTAAAACTTTATAGAATAATTTTTCTTGATTCATAACAAGAGTTAGAGCTAGTAACAGCACCTTACTAGATTTCGGTATAGAAACACAGATAAAAATAGCAAGTGAAGAGAATTGTCTGTTTCTACATAGCATTGAAAAATCCCCTAGCAAATCCACTCAATTTTCTTCAATTAGTTAAAATATGTATATAAAAATAATGTCTTTACCAACTATTTTTCTTAAAATTTAAGGCCCATCTGCTCTTCTATATCAACTAAGTCCATAATGTTATCATAGAAGAGTTCTTGAATAAATTGAATCCAAGCTATTAATTTCTGCTGCATACCGTTTATTAAATTACAATCCCTGCCCTTTCGTACTCATTAGTTATTTTTGTGAGCTTATTATTTCCTTTACATTCCTCTGCATATCAAAACTAGCTATCATATTTCCTTACATACTCCTCTATAGATAATATAATTTCTTAATTTCTCTGATCTTTTTGATATTTATATTGTTAAGGTTTTTATACATTTTATCACTTAGCTTATTCTTTCCCCTTTCCTCTATGTGAATGAGGAGTTCTCTCTTTCACTTTTCTCTATTTACTTTTATCAATGGTTTAAGTTTTGCTAACATAATTTCATTTACAGCCTGCTGAGTAATGGACCACTATGTTGTACTGATGTCTTCAGATTCTAGTTGCTTGCTTTTAAAGTGTTTGAGTTCATCATTTACTAGTTTTCGTTTGCCTATATATGATTTTATCAATCATGACAATAGTCGCGATACTGACTAGTAGTACTTCTCTTTTAGGGCCAAGTTTATTTTTATTTTTATACTGAAGGTGTAAGGTACAAAGAAACCTGCACCTGGATACATTTTAACGCTTGTGACAGCATTCAGAAATCGTGTCATGTCAGCATAAAGTTGATTTGGTTTCACAGAAACTTATCATAATTTCATTTACATCTTCCATAAAAATCTTTAATGTAAATATCATCCTTATATGAATCCATATATTAATTATTCTGATAATTCCTAAAGGTGTATTAAGATGAATTGAGGGTAATTGCTACAGTTAAACAATGTCGATTCACAATAAGAATAATGATCAAAACAAAATATTTAATTATTTAAAAATAATAAGCTTTTATTATAATTCATTAAGATTATGATTATTCAAAACCAAACTATGAAAAATTTGATAAGAACTTTCACTAATTGGCCCTGAAGAAATTACCTGACTTTAAAAATTCAATCAATTTAAATTTCAATTAAAAAATATTTTAAAAAATATTTGAACTTATATTTATTTTATTATTCAGTTGTCTCTTTAGAGCAGACGAATTATCTTGAAATACTGAAAATATTTTAAAGGTATAGATGGAATAGATAAAACTTCTAAGAAGAAATGCTGGAGGGCCCATTCAAAGCTCGAAATCAATGCATTTGTATCAAAATGTATCAAATCAATGAAAAGTAAACAAGCACATAGACAAGGAATTAGTTTACATATTTGCGGCTTACTGAAAAAATATAAACTATTAACCAGTCAAAAGTCAATTATTTTTAAGTAAAATAATTCAAAAATTTTAAGCTGCCTGAAGATAAGAGAAAGATTATTTATATGGTTTCTAATGGTCAAAGAAAACTTAATACCTCAAGGTTATAATTTTCATCGATCGGAGTGGTTGCAGACTCATCAGGGAAGGCGAGGAAAGTCTCCTGTATAGGGCTGTCAGGGGAACTAGCTGTGAACTTCAGCTGTTGAGTAATTCTCTTGAAAGGAGAGGGGGCCCCTTCACTACGACTTACTTTATGCTCCTCCACAAAACTGAGAGCTTCTTCCACCAACCCTGCATCCCACAAGCTTAAGAGAGTCCGGGTCTGTCAATTCAAAACAAAATAAATCTCATTATACATTATTTATTATTAAGGCATTCATTATTGACTTATAAAGTGCAATTTGAATCAGGTTAAAGCAAAGCTTTTTAAAATATAAATTGAAAAAATGAAAAGATAATAATAATAATGTAGAAGGCAGTTGAAATAAGTTGGTATAAAAATAATCAATAAATAGCCCTGAGTAAAGAAGATATTTTGGAGTCTGGGAATAAATATGAATATATAGTTGAATGATTGTCAACACTGAAATAATAACATAATGATAATAAATGAATAATTTTTGAAAATAAAATTATTAGCTGCATAAGGCTGAACAAATAGCTATGAAGACCACTCAACATGATATTGAAAAAAAAAAAAAAAAAGAATTTGGTTTCTTGATTGAGTATTTTAAGAACGATTTATACCAGCATTTCACAATGTCTAAGTGAAGGGATTCTACAGTAAGTATACCCCCATATTTAAGGGATTCTGCAACATCTAACTCCCACTCATGGGGGCGACACATCAAGGTATCAACAAGTTCTGCACACTGACAGAAATCCTGAGCACTCCTACGAAGTAAACATTGATACCCCTAACTCCTCCCTTGATACTTTGGCCAACTGGCTCAAACAGAAGACTAAATTTTTAATGATTGATATGCCACTATATATGAATGAGTTACTTCCTAATATCAAAAGTTCGGTGCATAAGGAGATACAGGAGTAAAAAGATGGCCATTCACTTTCAATAAATTTCACATAACTGTCAGAAATGACAATAATCATTACAATGCAATGCTCTTTTCCTTTTATTGTTACATAATACCAATTTTAAATTAGTTATGTAAAATCTGCCATTGTAAATTGTTGCTATCCTACTAATTACTTATATACTCTCTCTCTCTCTCTCTCTCTCTATATATATATATATATATATATATATATATATATATATATATATATAGAGAGAGAGAGAGAGAGAGAGAGAGAGAGAGAGAGAGATTATTAGTAAATGTTTTTTGTTGAAGTTCGGTCAAGGTTGATCCAAAAAAATACAATATAAAAATGTGTATTTTTTAAGTCAGCCTTGACCGAACTCCAACAAAAAACATCTACTGATGGAATATAAAGTACATGCACTTACTTTTCAATCTTTAACTGAAAAGACAATTAGTGAATCAAGAATCCACAGAGGTTGGCTAAACAATTTTAACAGATGGCTGAAGAGAGTGGGTTTTGCAGATAAACTTGACTAAAGTGAACATTTAAGACCAAATGATAAAAAACCTCCTTAAGCCTTGGGCAAAAGGGAAGAGTGTCTTAGCCTTTTTATCAATGAAAAGAAGACCAAATAGATTTTTATGGAAGAAATAGCAGTGCTAGGAGGTGGGGCCTGGTTCCTATTACACACAGAAAATGAATGACTTTAAGTTCCTTAAGTGTCAAAAGAATGCTCATAATATTTTTGCAGAGATAAAATAGTAAATAACTTCAGCAAGCATAAAGTATTTTTTTGAAGCTAAGCTATTTGTAAATCATAAGGCTTCAGCAGTATATGACAGTGTATAGAACAGAGCAGACGTTGATTAGAACAGTCCTCCCTAATAGTCTAACAGTTTATTGAAGATCAGGACCTTCACTTCAAAACTAATGGTGAGAGCTCTTATAGTACTCTAGAACATACTTAATTGTTTTAAGGATCGTAGGGGCCTGTATAGAAATCAATAAAAGTCTAAGACCAAGGAAATTATATAGGTTTCTGAAGGAGTCAAAGATCTAAGGATTCAAAGAATATTTCCCAGATCTTGGAGAACACTTTTTGCACAGTTTGGCTAAATTTATTATAAATAGTACAATGGAATAGAGGGATGTAGAGACCTGTTGTCACAATTGCTACTGATGCTAGATTAAATTTGTAAATTAAATAATTAATTTTTTATCCAGAAAAATAAAAAAAAACTTGAGCAAATAAATTCTAAACAATTTTAGATATTATTTGTACCACAAACTTGAAGACTGCAGCTGCATGAGTTGGCTAAGAAATAATATATATCTTCTGAGGGAAAGAAAAAAAAATCTAATTCTAATAGAGGTATAATCAGATTTTGTTTTTTTTTATAAGTAACCAAATAATGCGCTCATTGCAAAATTTCATCAATAGTTTGCTTGATATTTTTTTATAGAATACAGATTTTTATTTGCAAAGAAACTCCCTGGAGTTTGATCCTTTTATTCTTTATCATATATCCATGAAAGAAAAAAAAATTGCTGGCAGGAATATAAATTAATGGGGATAATAAAATCAGCTTCTTTTCTAAGCAGCCATATTGAATGCCTCCAGATGAAACTGTTACAGGCTCTGAAGTTATCACAATAGCTATCATGTAGTAACAATACTTTCACAAAGTAACAATTTATTTGGCTTCTTATATTAAAACAGATCCGTGTAATCAATCGATATATGATAAAGGATAAAAGGATCAAAATTATGGATCTTACTTTATTAAGTTGGTGGTAGTTTGATAGATAGTCTTTAAGATTGTGTAATTTTAAATTTAGGTTGATTCTCTTTAAATTTTTCTAAGTCCTAAAGAATATTTTCTATCAAATTTAGGAATGATATAATAAAAACCGTAATTGGCTAACTGAAATTAAAATAATTTTATTCTGTCCAGGTTTAAGTGTAAGAGCAGAACATGGTGTAATGATTTCCTGTATTTTTATTTTCTTAATGGAGAACTCTAAACAATTGTTTTTTATTTCTCAACTACCATTACAGTTTTCTTTCTTCAGAAAGGCGACCATGCTTTATTTTTATTATTTATTAGTTAAAAAATTCACACCCATAACATATTTCATAACTCATTCATAAAGATAATGGTTTTAAGATTGTGTGCTACCAATGAATTGGGAGATTCCAGAAATATGGATAGGCCTAATTTCTCAGTCTTATTTAGTCAGCACCTAGTTGACCTTGTTAAAAAGGAAACAATTAAAATAAGAAAAAATATTCCATTTGTTAAGTGAAAAGCACAAAACAAGAAGTAACAAAAAAAAAGTTACCTTATTCACCATATCATCACAGATTGGGAGCATCCCAGAAGTTTTCTTCTCTTTAGCTAATTTCATGAGGATTTTCATTCCATCAACAACTTCCCTTCTTAGCTGCTTGATAGCTTGAATTGCATCATGGGCCACAGATATTTTATCAACGACAAGATTATCATTTTTGTTTTTGATTGGAGATTCTTTTACTTGTTGGAGTAATCTGGAGGAGCAAAATATAAAATTTAATGCCATGGTACTGACACAAACTGAAAACAAGGTTTTCAGGTTATTTTTTTAAATCAACTAACTCATTTTTAAATCATTAAATTTGCATGTATGCAGTAATCTTCTTGTTTGATGAGGTCAGAAATATGTTCCTGTAATCTTATTTAATTTGTTGTTTAAATCTAAAATTCCATATAGTCTAAATTACTGTTTAGTATGGACAGTCTTATAGAGCCTGTCAAATTGAAAAAAATCATGTACCAGTAGGAAGAAATACAAACAATGTAAAGTACTGTAGAAATGCTAATTAAAGACAATGTTAATCCTATTCAGCCATTTTTTTTTTTTTTTTTTTTTTGTTAGGTTCCTTTCAGTGACTTTAGTAAATTTATTGATCAATGATGGAAGAAATTTAGCATCAATTAATCTTAATGTAGTATAACTAAATAATTAATCAATATTTTGAGATAGATATAATTCATAGTCAGATAAGAGACAAAGATAAATTCTGTTCCTAATCATGCTGTGTTCTTCAGCTTAACAGAGAGGCAGAAATGTTTGCTATTAATCATCCTGAATGTTTTCACTCCAATGTTTCTTGGCAGTTCACTAAAATCATGATATTGTCAAGGCACTCACTGTAGAAAATCCATATTAACCTTATCTAGAACCTGTCAAACATTTGAATAGATCAGATGAATCTTATCCAATTTTTATTAATAGAAGCATAACTGCTGCAAAAGTTGCAGCAATTTACTGCTCTAGCCTAGGACCAAACCGAAGAACCGGAAAGATTCTATGAGTACTCTACATTAGTAATTCAGAGAACTCGCTGTTGGCGACTTTCACATTTGCCACAATTTAGTTGAATTAAATTATAATAAATTTTAAGCATATTTNGTTCGCCCATGCCTGATACTTCTTGAAGAAGTTCTTTTTCTTCATTTATCCAGATACTCCTGAAAAAAAATAAATTAAGTGAACTTTTACCTATATTAAGCAAAACATTAATAACAGATCTCATTAAAAATTCATTTTAAGGTATCTCTATATTCATAGCATAAGTGACCAAATACTTTAAATGAAATAAAATATTTATTGTATTTAACAATAAAGTAAAGATAAAAAATATACATTTAGAATAATGTTTTATTCTAAATTGTACATACTAATAATGTATATTTTAGAAATACAAATATATAACATTCAAAGAAGTGGACTTAATTAAATCCTATAAAAGTTACTTTTTTTCTTCTTTTTGAGCAACTATAAGTCTAAGAAATTACAGGCATATATGCCCCATGCTTAAAAATTTAATTATGATTGAGCATTGAACTTAAACATCATTTTGTGGTAATATAAACACAATTGATTTCTTAAAAGAACTGTTTACAAGCTTACAAGAGTTGTTGAGGAAACTGAAAGCAGAGCATACTCTCAGCCATGACTTCATGCACACTGATGTCTCCACCAAGACCCGAATGAAACCTGTAAGTTTGGACTGTTGCATTTCCAAATATATGTTTAAAAGCTCCTTGTCTTGGTAACTTAAGTTTGCATCCAAGTCGGGGAGGGAGAGACTGAGATCTACGATGACAGTATATCTACAAAAAGTAGAAAAATGCTAAAAATAACTATACCACAATTAAATATTAATCTATGAAATTATAATAAATTATAATTGAAAATTTAGGTAATTGATTTTAAAACAGTTATATCTCCTATGGTCTACAGTCCACATATTATTATTAACACTCGCACTCCGTAACCTCAAAACTTTTTTTGAGCCAATGAGAGTTAATATGAGCAAACTATTATACTGCTGGACAGGTAAATAATAAAATGCAATAATAAACAATCTTAAAGAAATCAAAGGACCTGTACCCCACCATTTGAGGTTAACAATTGACATTTACCCACAAACTTAGAATTAGTATGAAGTAAATAACTATGTTATGATAGAGATTGTTCCAATTCTTATTAAATATTTCAATGAAGGAATTTGACAGCAATAACAAGGAATAGCACTGAACTATAAAAGACTATAAAAGACTGAAACAAGAGCAATAACTAGAAATTCCTATGAAATGAACTGAGGGCAGTTTAACAAAAAATATATTCATGGCATTATGAGCCTGAGTATGGTAGCCTCCCCCCAATTAGAATGCCTTCTATAAGTCAGCAACAATATTGTTCCTTAACAGAATTGCTGCTACAAAATTTGGCTCCATTAACTCTTCAAGGCTACTTCATGATAAAATGTTCACATAGGCTTCGACGGTCGTCAGATGTATTTACCGTTTCTTCTTCCATGTGTGCAAAAGCTTGACAACTATCAACAACTTGAAACAGTCCAACCCGGAAGAAGAAACGGTAAATTCATGATCAAAGTTTTTTTTTTTTTTTTTTTTTTATACCTCAAGCCTTTCCTCTTATCAACTCAACCCATCTCAATTCCTTTCAACCTCATACAAAAATAAACCAAAAGAACTCAGGACCATAAGCTATCGCAGTCTAGTTGGGAAAGGTGCCTTGTCAGCCACCAGCAACCATGCATTTTATTAATAATATTTTATTTACTGGTTTATTTGAGACCTTTACAATATATATAATTCTCATAGCTATATTATTATATTTGTAACCACTTTATAATTATACTGTTATTTTACCTAAGAAATGAATTTGTGGAATAATTATAAAATTACCCACACACACAACAAACGCGCACATGAATGCCCACACACAAATTTAACATAATTTTAGACTAGTTAAAATGTAATAATAATAAAATATTTATTTTTATTACTATTTTTATAATAACACTAATGTATAATATAATCTTTCAATCATTTCTAAATTTAAAAAATAAAAGTGTTTACAGGTGTTTGGTGACATCACTTACGATAAAAACATGAAGAGTATCTATTCTTTTGCCTTAATCTTCCATATGCATATTGCACTTCCTCCTCAGTCCTCTACCATTGCTTAGAGTATCAGTTTTCAAGAGTAAATATATTTTACTTTACCTGAGAGCTAATTACAACACTTAGGTTATTGCTTAAGACAGAGGAATCCATTACTCACCTTCATGATAGCCCTGAAGATGGCTTACAATGTAAGCTGAAATGTCGGCAGATAATTGAAAAAATTGATATTTATCGAATTGTATTTTTTGGATCAACCTTGACCAAACCCCAACAAAAAATATTTACTCATAATCTCTACGGTCAAAAACTCTTCATTTGTAAATATCTATCTTATTAAATATTTATATTTCATTAAAATATTTCGATTCCACCTCATGAGAATTTCAACTCTGATTTTTCTTAGCTTGAGGCATTTAAGAGTTAGATAATCTAAGAGAACCCCAAAAAAATTATAATTGTCCACTTACTTGATTAATCCACCATTTTTTGACTTGTGAGTGTGGGCAGTAAAAGCACCAACAGTAATAATATCGTAAAAACCACACTTTTTTAATGTTTCATTCTGAACCCACATCCTCTGTAGATGAAGGTTGACTGGTGCAAATTCCAAGGTTCGATCGAATTTCCGGGAAGATGGTTTAAAGAAACTCCCTGAGAAATTAAAAAACAATACTTCTATCAGAAGGTAACCTCATAGATTAGCTTTAACATCTAAAATTGCACAGATAACTAAGAAATGCTCTGAATTTAATCATGAATGCTAATTATCTAAAAATATATATCAAGGTAAGTTTTTAATTTAAGAATTTTTACCCACTGCATTACGCTGGCAGCCTTCACCTTTTGGGACACTCCAAAGCCTGAGATGCCCACAGATTATTAGGACTGCCGCAGTGTGAGCAGGATCTTCCAGTAGTCCTCGCTAGACCACCTAGCACAGTAGTCCTTGCTAAACCACCTAGCACAGTAGTCCTTGCTAGACCACCTAGCACAGTAGTCCTTGCTAGACCACCTAGCACAGTAGTCCTCGCTAGACCACCTAGCCCACTGCATTACTCTGGCAGCCTTCACCTTTTGGGACACTCCAAAGCCTGAGATGCCCACAGATTCTTAGGACTGCCGCAGTGTGAGGAGGATCTTC
>KZ807899.1:253811-278684 GCA_000696205.2 Oncopeltus fasciatus | reverse complement strand
TTTGGTCGATTTTCTCGTTTTTGATCAGTAACATCAAAATCACCACGTTTGAAACGTTGAAACCAACGTTCACATGTCTTGACGGTTGGAGCAAGATCGCCATAAGTCTCAACAAAAATTCGATGACATTCAGATGCCTTTTTCTTTTGATTAAATAAGAAAATCATGACATGCCGCAAATGCTCTTTATTTGGCTTAAAATTAGACATTTTTAACACCAAAGAAAGGTATGATACGTCCACGTAAACGACTTACAAACAACTGACTTTTGTAAACAAATGACTAACAAACAAAATAGCGTTTAGAGATAAGCAAATCCTTCAATAGGCTAAGAGCGCATTCTATTGGAATTAAAACGACATTTTAAACTTGCATACCTGGTATACTATATAAAAAATTTGAAATGAACAAATGTTATCAATTGATATTTTGAACTCAATTAAGAACAGACAAGAAAGTAATTATAAATAATCAAATAATAATAGTCAAGGTACTATTATTCTAAAGTCCTCAAAATTCTAAGAACAAAATTACCCCCTTACCTCCTCCCCATCAGTAATCCATAACAGCTTTTAGCCCTTTTGATCTGTTCGCTTTAAATTCTAATATCCTTACCTAGGTAAGCCTTTTTTCTCTCTATGCACAGTCCAAATTTTACCCATTAGGTAAAACTCTGTCATCATCATGTGTGCCACATATTGAATTAGCCAAAAGTACTTGTATGTATGCTATAATACAAAATAAAACAAAACTGACAAAGTTTATAGTTAGGTTCTTAACAAAATTTTATACCGAAGGGTCGTGGTGTGTAACATTTCTGAGAGGGGTGCTTTCTGTGCTAGCATTGTTGTCCTCACGTTCCAAAGACCAAACAACTATGCTGAGAAAACCAACAGTATGGTTGCTGTTTCCTTTCAGTGGGATTCGCAATCTGTCTGTTTCCTGAAGAGATGACAAGGTGACAATAGCACTTCCTTAAAAAAAAAGAGGGAAAAATTATGTAAATAATTTTTAATACATTAAAAGTAAATAATTGCTGCTTTAAAATCAGCAGTAACCACCACTAAATATTACCAGTATTAAAAAAAAAAAAAAAATTCTGCCTCAGCTTCCTATTCCTTCTTTATTTTATTGTGGTTTATAAATTCTACAAGTCATAGTATTATTGTGTGAATCTCAATAATAAATTAAATTAATTTTAAATTTCATTTACTGAAATTTGATGTTTTTTGACTGATCAATAGCTCAATCAAATATCAAAATGTGTCCTTTAAACTCCACTTTGAAATATTTCGTTTTCTGGGTTGGTATTTTTTTTTCCCCCTCTGTTTAAAAGTATGATGCCACATTTCATAAATAACGACTAATAGAAAGTTACAATAAAGTTTACAATAAAATTCTAGAAAGTTACAATAAAATTTAGAATTCAGGTAAACCCTTCTGTTCCTAATTGTACAATTTCGCTGCATAACTCCTAAAATATTTCCTTGGTCAACAAACAAATATGTGTGGAGTTCATCCCCCTGAACTAAATATTACAGGGCCGGCATTAAATACTTTTTAATCAGACAACATTTCATATAAACTATTGGTCTTTCACTTAATAATTGTCTCAGCTTTTCTTTTTCTATTAAAAAACAACATGCCTAATTTTCTAAAGAACAGAGGATTCTACTAGTTTTAATTAAAATTAAGGTGCAGTACACTCCTTATTGTTTAATTGTGTTCTTTAAATATTCAAATACATCTTTCATGAATGAAAAAATCTATCCTTACGCTTCATTACTTCAAAGTTGGTTTTATTTATGCCCACTACATCAAATATATTTTTTATTCATTCGTAGTCGAAATTTTAGGTAGTCTGCCACTCTTATCAGTTCAATTTTGCTCGATGACACAGACTGATTTTAATCTGTTTCAAACTGTTGCAAACACTTGGAGATCACACTTTATTCCTTCATCAAGACAGGATTATAAATTTAATTTCATTTTTCAATTTTTCAAACCCAAACAAAATAAGATGACCACATTCACTTTTGTGTGAGCACTACTGCCCCATTGGAGGCAGCACAGTGAAAATTAACAACAAAGAACTCAAAGGGGACTTGGCAATCCATTTCCTTGTCCTTTGGATCCAATGCATAAGTCCAAGGTCTAGCTTATATTATTATATCTCGACCTGCATGTGTACACCTCTGTGCTGGTTGGGTGAATTGAGTAGAATTTGGTTAGTATTATATATTATTTTTTCTGAGCCTGTTGGAACTAGACCAGGAAGTCAGCAAACATTCATCAATCAATGTAGAAAAGAATATGCAGAGCGACAAATGGCTTTAGGTGAAACAGTCATACTATGCTAACTCTGAACAGCAGGTGATTCCAGTATAATAGTAATAGTAACTTTTCTTGGCTCTGTTGATGGGTGACCATGTGATTTTACAATAATTTATTTAATATTAAATTTAAGGAAGTATCTAATCTATTGATAGCTTTATGAATGCAATCTCAAATGGAAAGAACTCTCTTGTCTCAGCAACCAAATATTTATTACTCAACAAATATACTGGAAGAGAAGAGACTCAATAAACTATTATGAAACACTTTGCTTAGCTATGTATAATTTGGTCAGTTTTTTTTTTTTTTTTTAATTTTTATTTTCCACTTCCAGCTGGAACATTTCTTTCCAAAACCTCTATGTAACCTCCATTTATTGATTTAAATCTTACCGTGCTTTATTATTTTTTACCCTATATTAGGGAAATGGATCTTAAGGGGTGAAATGAATTTTTTGTATTTTTAGAGGGATATATACAGATTACTTATGATCCCTTAAAATTAGTTAGCAAACAGTACCCTTTGAAGTAGAGATTTTTTAGTAGATTTATGTAGCTAATAGTTTATAACAATTCACTTTGTTTCTTAATTTGGCATTTGCTTTCATTTTTTTTTTCCAGCTCATCCAAAAGTAGATTTATTTATTGCTCACTGTGGGCTTCTTGGTCTTAATGAGGCTGTAGTGTCTGGAGTGCCTCTTATCTGCATTCCTATGTTTGGTGACCAGCCTGATAATGCTGTGTATGTTGCTCATTCAGGAATTGGCCTAAAACTGAGATATAGAACTCTTAGTGAAGAAACTTTGAAGTCTTCTATTAACGAAATTCTGAACAATAAGAAGTGAGTATTTTTTCTTTACTGTTAAAGGCAAAGCTGTCTTTCCCACTATGTATTTATTTAAACTTAAACGCTAAGAAGGTCATCTTCAAAAGCACTACAAAAAATAACAAAAAATTTTAGCATTTTTATTATTAAAATANAGATAATATACATTATTATAAATAAATAAAACAAAAATTATTTACAAAAGAAATAGTAAAAATTAAACAAAAACTTAAACAAAAATAACATTTCCTCGAGGCTGATGAGTTAATAATCTATAACAATATGACTGGGGAAAGAGAAAGAAAAATTAAAGAAAAAAAAGACAGTGAGCTTATAACAGATTTAGGAGAAAAAAAAAATTCAATGTGAAGTACCCTTTTAAAGAAAACACCAAATCACACTTTACTCACACTAATTCCATTATTTTACATACATATCACAAGCGCATAAAATTCATTCAATCATTAATAAGCAACAATCATAGTTAGGAAGATTCAGTTTTGATGGATAGAAGATGCTGAAAAAGGAGGGATTTGAAAATGGAAAGGGAAGGAGCACATCGAATTTTTGAGGGTAGGGAGTTCCAAAGGCTAGCTGCCTGAGCTAGAAAAGAGCAGCGAAATGAAGCAGTTCTATAAGAGGGAGTGTAAAGATCAGAGGTACGGGATCTAGTGTGGCGTGAACGGACTGAGGAGATGAAGGTAAGGAGTTCATAAATGTAAGAAGGAGAATGTGTGGAGACAGTATTATAAAGGTAGGAACCAAGGAAGTAAAGTCTGCGGTAGAAAGGAAACAACCACTTTAAATCTGTACACAGGCCGGTTATCCGGGAATTCCTAGGTGAGCCGAAGACAAACCCAACGCAACAGTTTAAGAGACGCTTTAGTCTATCATCAAAACCACCCAAGACGCCACCATATACCACACAACAATAATCACAGTGGGAAAGAATAAGTGAAGAAACAAGGGTTGGCGTGTGGATCTGGGTAGGAAAAGAGCTGAGTGTCGGAATTGTCAGAGAGACGCAAAACAGCGCCGGGATATTTGGGAAATGTGAAGCTTCCAGGAGAGGTTCTGGTCAAAGATTACACCGAGGTTTCTAACTGAGGAAGAGAAGGAAATAGGAGTATTATTAATGGTAAAGGTATGGTAGGAAGGGAGCTTAATTGGGGAACGGAACCTAATACAATTGCCTTTGACTTTGCCGCATTCAAACATAATCTGTTTTGAACAGCCCAGCTATTGATTTAGTTGAGCTCGCTTTGGATCAAATTCACAGCCGCACTCAGTTCTGAAGGGGGAAAGGAATGGTAAAGTTGGAAATCGTCGGCATAAAGATGGTAAAAAATACAATTATTAAAAATTTTAGGAAATTAAAAGGACAGAATGTAATTTTCTCCAATGTTTATATGCAATATATAGATAAATGAATAAATAAAAATAAATCAGTAAATTCTTTCAATAAAAAAATCATGCACAACTTTACAGATCTTTTTTTATTGACTTTTTTTGCTGGAGAATTTATGAAAACTTATTATACTGATATTAAGTCATACTAAATTCTGGTTTATTTAATAAATCAGAAAATATGTGTTATCACATTGTAAATAATAAGAATGTTTCTTACCAATTGGTGTAGCAGTTTGAGAAACAGTCTCTCTTACATCAAAAGCAGTAAACTTAATTTTTGTTTCACCATTCAGTCCATCACTGCTACGAAAACTAATTGTATTAAGAAAACTAGGGTTACTGCTCCTCTGGAAAAAGTAAATAAAGTACAATTAAATCAGTAACAATGAATGTAAAATATGAGACTCATGAAAAAGGGAAAAACATATTTTTGGAAATAAAATTTATGAATTTTTTAAAGATTATTTATAACACCAAATATCTTTATGTTAATCCAATAAGTGAATGTTACACAATGAAAAAAAAAAAAAAAAAAAAAGAAACTAATAGAGCATGTACAGTATTATTCAAAATGAAAGTATGAATAAAATTAGTAATAGCAATCCTAAGTGATCAGTCATTGGGTTGAAATCAAGAGGCCATATTTTTTCTGACATATAAAGTTGCATTAGTTCTTATTAACCACAGCCCATGAGAAACAATTCAGTATCACTTTAGAAGTGCTTATGTACAGCCACTCCTAGGGATTACGAGAAATAAGGAAGACTTCGAATAATGAGGGAGCACCTTATCTATTTTCTTATTTTATAAATATGAAAATAATCTTAAACCAAGATCCCCCCACATTTTCACTCTTAACAAAATGGTGCATTCATTATAATTTCAGTAAACGATCCGAACAGTGAAAATAGTTTTAGCAGCTTCAGTCAATTAAAGTATGTAAATTAATGAAAGTTAAAGCAAGAGTAAAATTTTTAAGAAGCAGAACAGTTGTATTAGAAATTGAAGACACCAAAAAATCTGAATTTAAATAATATACAAAGATATGACAATTTTACACTGTTAACTGCACTAAAATTCATAAACTATTTATAAGAGATCATTAATATTTTTACACAGTTTAACACTTTACAAAATGAAACTAGTCAAACTAAAATGAAAGTTCTGGGCTTTCAGTACAAGGTTTGATTGAAGTGAAGAGACAGATGATAAATTTTACAGGAAAAACTTTGGTCACATTCATTTGTTCATTTGAAAAGTTTACCAGTGTTTGCTACCCTTCATCAGGGTTACATTTTATTCTTTTGCACCATCCCAAATTCAAGGCAACAACTTTTACAAGCAATATTATTTACTGTTGAAGAGGTGGAGATATGAAAAAGGAAGAATGGATACAATATAATAGAACATTTAAGTTTCTATAACATTTGTTTTTTAGAATTTAAATAAGAATTTGAATTTTTAAAATGTAGTTTTTTAACATGTTTAATAAATAAATAAAAAGTCTCATGAATTTATTTTTCTGCAATATAAGGTGTAATAGGGTAAAAATAGAACAAAATCACATATTTTACCCAATATATATCGTTATACAACCTTAAATTTTCCATTGAAATATCTGAACTACTTTTACTATCATAATATTAAAGAGGTTTATATAAAATAAAAAAGAGAGAGAAAAAAAAAGACTTTTTGAAGTAAATACTTGTATTATTATATCTTCGACATAAAATACAATTATTACTGCTAGTATAGTACATTGGTATCTACCATCATTAACCATTAGCTAGCCAATTGGCTTAAACCCATGCTAATACCATTTCTTGTGATGGCTGTAGAATTCTTAGACCACAATTTCAACTTCCACTTCCGTAAAATTATCTTATTATTTCCCTTAAAGAAAATGGGTCATGGATCAAAACAAGTATTAATCCAATAGTGTGAGGTCTGGACTATATAGTGAATGAGGCTGAGTTTGGACCCATGATGTTCTTGAAACTTTTCTTTGGCTCAACAGAAAGTGTAAGGGCGAGCATTGACTTGTTAGATTAAATTCCTTTTCAGTTTTATTTTCTCAGGCTTTTCAAATTGCTCCCTTCCAGAAACTGGAAAATCAGTTTGAATGTGATATAACCACTGCTTACAGGTATTCAGAATTCACCAGTAACCTTATTTTTATCAAAGTTGACAATCTTCCGGTAAAATTTTATAAGATAAGGATTTAAAAAAAAAAGGTCAATAATTTTTAACCACTCAGCTGATTGGTGAGGAGAAAGATTACCTCAATCTAAGATCTAGATTAACTATTTTTTAGAGGGTTAAATAATTGTTGACTTGGAACAATAATGGAAGAGAATAGAGATAACAGGATTTTTTAAGAGTCTGCCCATATGATAAACGAGAAGCATAAACACTGATAATAACATAATAATTTAAAAGGAATAATATTAAGCAGTGCATTTCATAGGAAATGATAAGTCTCTTAATTACTTAAATTTAGAATGCTTTTAATAAACAATTTTGAGAGATGGAAAGAAAGAAAAAGCAAGAGGGCAATTGAAATCCACTCCAATTTAGGACCTGTAGATGTAAAACAGTGGGGAGGGGGGCAATCAGATCTGAGAAGTATTACTAGTTCTATGGTCGAACAGCCCATGATATTGTAAAAGTAATATTATTGTTATTTAAATACAATACTGTAAACTGCTATAATTAAGAATGAAATATATACATAGAGCAAATTCTATATTTCCAATTTTTTAATTTTTAAGAATGATAATTAATTTTATTCACTTTATATAATATTCTTAAATCTTTAATTGACTAATTTTGTATTTTTTTTTTAACTTCCTATTCAACCATTAAGGTTAATGGGGAGAGGGACAGTCTACTCCCACAACACAGGACAGGCTTTTATATCTCGATAAAAGCCTCTCCAAGACTTCTGTCTTGAACCCACAGCACCTAGCATGACACCCAAATAGAGCCCCTCGGCAAACCAAGCACCCCAGTTTTGGTTAATTACAATAATTTTATTAAGCCTTATCATTTTTAATACAGTTGTTCTATGATCAATGGGAAAACAAACGTAGATCGAGGCAGGTATAAAAGCCCCCTAGTGAAGGAGTCGCTCTCATTCTACTTTCAGTTCTGAAGAAGCCATTGCATGATGTGCAAAAGCTCGACAAAAAGTAACTTTACTATATGGTAAAGCCAAGAAGAAATATTTATGAATTATATGATTATCAAAACATTAAGTAAAAAAAAAAAAATCAAAATAATTTTATTACCTGAATAATTTCTGTGTTGGCATATTTGAGCCAGAGTGCAGCCGAAGGGATAAATACATGGACAGTAAGCCCGGGGTTTGGTGGCCGACCATTTCCATCACACAATAAATTATCACAGGATAGAGATACTTCACAAAGTGGAAGTTCACTAGGATCTAAAATATAAGTATATAACTGTATTTTACACAATTTAGGAAATTTTTTTTTTTAAATTAGAGAGGCTTGAACGATTCCACAGAGTAATTCTTAAAGTAACAGTAGATAACTCTCCGGGCAAGATAGTTGAGGATCAATGCCAAGTATTTTTAAATTAGAGGCAGTAAATTGTATTTTTTTCTGGATATACATAACTAGTGTTCTTGTGAGTAAAGAATATAAAAATGAAGAACAAAAATATTTCTTTATTATAATGAATCATTTTATTGGACTCACCGATAGTATTACCCCTCCTCAATCTCCACATATGTACATCAAGGTCAGGATCATGACCTCTCTTTGTCTCCAGACGTTCCTGAAGCTCCAAAAGCTTGGTTTTCATCTTGGAGTAACTGACTAGTTGAATGGTGTCGAGCCATGAGTCTCTTTCTACTTCAGTATTTGCAGCAAGATGTTGATCAAATCCTCCATCGTATACTGTGAAAAATTTCATCAAACTCAAAACTTTTAGAGCTTGAGTGAGCTAATAATTTTTCTCTCAAAACACCAATTTAGAATATACTAATTTACAGTGCTACTAATCTAGAATACAATGAAAATTATTATCAAGATTTTGAAACAGAGGTCTCTGCAGATTCCTATTTGTAAGAAGCTTTTTGACAAAGCTGTGCTATAACTCATAAAAGTAGTGAATAATTGAAATTACAGCAAGAAATAAGTAATTCTTGTAACTAAAAAGTAACTCATGATTATATACAGAAAAAGTAACAGTTTGCCAAGTAAAAATATTTTTTTATTTAACAATAATTATTTTACTATACTTGGTATAGCAATTGAATTTTAAGGTAGCATTAATAATTGGGTAAATTGAAAGTTGATTTCTAAAAAATGTTGTGAAAAAGAGGGCATAGGATGATGTGAGTGTACTCAAAAAAGCTTGGGCCTTTTCTTTAAAAGTTGTTGAGTTAGCGGAATCAGGGTAGCTGTGCCCCAGTGAGTTCTTTCACTGAACTGCATCCTTAAGTGCTTATTCATTTTTCTTGCACTTTTTTTTCTTCATTATCATTCATTCGTTCATTTCTTCATCATTAGTTTGACACTAATACTCATGACGTGAATTGTAATTCATTTATTTCAATTCTATATCCAGCAATATTTTATGGATTTTATTTTTAATCAAATCTGACTCAAGTTGCACCTTAGAGAAAGAAAAATAATGTTTGGATTAAAGAAATTCGGGGGGAAAAAAAGTCTTGTGTTAACAATGGTAGCAACTGAATTGAGAGGATTTATGTGTGGATTTAGCCTCTTAAGAGCAAAGACTATGTAAGGACATTTACTTCAAGTACATGAAATTGTAAAGGGATTTTACTAAATAAAGATCAATGCCATTTAAAAGGCAAAATGCACAAGCTTTGAAGAAAAGCCAGTAGTTTTACAGTAAATAATAATAGTAAAATATTATATTACCTACAGAGCCCAAGACTAAAAGTAAATTGAGATTAAAGGATTTTATTTATCTATTAATATTTTTTTACAGAATCATCTTTGTTTAAGTCAATCATGAGAAGAAAGGTTGATTGAAACAAGTAACCTACATGCTGTTAAATAGAAGCCTCATTGAATCTGCAAAGCAATTAAACTCACTAGGAACTAAAGGGTTTAATTTAGTAATAACAGTATTCTTCTTTAATTATAAATGGACCACAGATCATTAGCATTAAATTGTGTGTATTAGAAGCAAGAATTTTCTTCATTTCTTAATACTTATTGGTTCTATCAATTATTATTTATTTGGTTTCTATTATCAATGGAAGCTCTCACATGGAAGTAGTTTGAAGTATTAAGATATTAGGTTAAATGTAATTATAAAAATATGAAGTATTCTATAAACTCTTTTTTAAGACTGACATCACTCAAATATTATCAAGATTAAAGTAACTTAAATTATAATAAATTGACAAAAACATTAAATAAAAATAGAATTATATTAGCTATTTGGTTAAATAACCTTAATATACATAAGTTAACAAACAGCATTCAAATTCTTGCAAGAATGGTGGGAGAATGTTCGGAAGTACTTGTAAAGATCTAGGTGGAGCCTAACAGTATGAAAGTACTTATTAGAAATCCATCCAGAACATTCAGACTTAAAATCAGGTTAACACTATGGCATTATTGATGTATACCTGCCAAGAAAAAGCTTTCATGACACAATTGCTAAGTGTACATGAGACTTTTGTTTTTACTTGCTCTAATATTTTTTTTAGAAAAAAAAGTTCTTTATTTAATTGGTTGTAATTTATAACTGTTAGCCTATTAAAAAATAAAAATAAAAGATATATAGAATTGTAAATTTTTTTTAAATGTCAGATTGATAATTTTCCATGATGATTTATTTGTAAAAATGTAGTATAATGTCGAGGTTTTCAACATACAGATTCATTGTATGTTCCATAAATTTTTAAATAATATAAAACTATGAGAATAAAGGAGACCGATTCATTAGAAAATAAAAAAACTCATTACTGTCACAACTATTACAGGAACGTATGAATTATTTAGAATACTTACCTAAAGTAAAACCATAAGGAGCATCTTGGGAAGGGGGATCCAACTTGATTGTGCATTGCTCAAGGACAATTACCCCAATTGGTTCTGACCATTGGTCTCGAGATTTGAAGTAGAACAATAGATTCCCTCGAAGACGGCACCATCTTTCTAGGTTAACTAAAATAATATTGATCTCAAGTTTCTGAAGTAATATAGTATCTATTATAACAGCTAAAAAGCATTTTTTTTATTTTAAAGCCAAACATATGCTAAAAACAACTAATTAATTTTCTAAAAGCAAGCTAATCTATTAAGATGCATGAATCTAAAAATGAATGGTCAAAACAAACTTGCAATAAGAAGTTATGCACACTACTTATATGAAAATAAACTTTGTATATATTAATAAAATGCAAAATGTATACTTACACGCAATATATAATGAAAAATAATACCTGAAGCTGAGTGCAATTATGAAATGTTAGTAGTAGCAGCTTAGGGTGAAGATTGTTACTTTGCATATTGTTAGTAGCATTTAAAAATTAGTATTAACAGTGATCAAAATAACTTGCTCAAGTGTCCTAAATAATAATTTATATATTATATACAGTCTAAAATAAATTCAAATATTTTATTGAGTAATACAAGTTTTAATACAACAGTAGTTTAACTTGAATGTTTTACTTAAAACTCCAAAGGTGTCAAGCAATTTTGAAACATAATAAGGGCTTAATTTGAGAGAAAATAACAAACATCTTGGCTGCATTTTTTAAATGTAATTGTTAAGAATATGGACATTAGACAAATACTAAAGTTTAAATAAATTATTACACTAGATTTGCTGAAAGTTTACTTAATATATACAGAAACCCATACACAAATAAATATTCGATCATATATCTGAAAGTGAGTATCAGTAGACTGTAAGAAAGTAAAGAATCTGAGCTCTAAGATGATTTTAGTTGGGGTTCGGTCAAGGTAGATCTACCTTGACCGAACCCCAACTAAAATCATCTTAGAATAATATCTACGGTCAACAAACTCTCCTTTTAAAGAATCTGAGGTTTACCCAAGCACACATATATCTAGTAATATAACATATATGAGTGTGATAAAAGCTGAAGGTATTAGTATTCAGTGAGAACGATAAAGAGCCCATACTATTTTCAGATGTTTATGTACAGATACAAGTTCAGAACATATCAAGAGGCAGTTATAAATATAAGCTGACAGAATCCTGAGAGCATACAAAATTAAAGCCTACAATAACCTCTACCATCAGCTCAGACTAAGACAGATTCAGTTGCTAAGTTCTATCAGCAGAAGTTGCTGATAATGTGGCATATTTTTATTTTTTAAAGAGTTCTTTGATCTTTCAACTTTCAGTAGACTAGGGTGAATTATTAATTATACCTCTTATTTTACAACCACAAACCATAATAAGCTCCAAAAAAAATTGTAGTAATATTAATCTGCAAGTAGCTATAAAACTTAAATGCTTGTATACGATTAAATGTTTACATTTCTCAAATTTTATACTACTTGCTTTGTTGCTTACATTACTGCAATTTTGATTTTTTTTTCAACGGTACTAAATGGCACAAAGAACCTTTTTCAAACTGATTGAGGTGTAACTCAAAATTTAATTAAAACTTTTGGTACACCTTCATTTTTTCAGAAATTAAATTATGCACTATTTTTTGAAAACACAGGTCCTTTAGAAAAAAAAAATAATGAGAATAGCAAACAAATTACAAGACAAATAAAAGAATATTTGAAATTAGGAATGCTTAATTTTGAATATAACTTGTCATTTTTCATCAAAAGGAGTAGGGATGATTTTCGAATCAAATTTTCTTAGTCAATATTATTACTTATTATTTATATTATTTAAAAATTTTTTATATTATTTAGTTTCCCAAGTGCATATTATTAATTATACAGTTTTCCAAGGGTAAACATTTCAAAGATAATTTTGTAAGCTGTAATATGTTTATATAAACATATATAATACAGCCACGTAAAAAAAAAAAAATGATGGAGCTGAAAGACTCTGGATAAAAACAGGAGAGGGTTACAAAATATTATTTACCATCTTAAGAAAATTTCATAACCCAAACCCAGCTAATTTTAGTTTAAAGATGATAAAGGGATAAATAAATATATTTAACATACATAAATTCATTTGCTATAAAACATAATTAAGCTTATGGTTATAATGATCATCTTAAAATAATTAGGAAGTAGCCAGTTAAAACTACTACAATATAAAGTCTTATTTTGTACAAACTTCTTAGAAAAATAAATTTAATGTTGTACTTTGCATAAATAAGCACCTGTGCCACCTAAGTGTAGGAGCTTCTGTGTAAATAAGCTTAAAGAGCTTCTAAATATGACTCATTAGAACAGAAAACATTTTAACTTCTACTAATTTTTCATTTTTAGTAAATAAAAAATTAGTAGAAGACTCATTTTGGGATTTTGGAGGGGTTTAACAGAAATTTTCGAATGGCAGAAAATGCCCTATAACTCCCGTAAAAGCCTCCTTTAAAAGATTATTTATAGTTGATATTTATAAAACAACTATTTTTTTTTGGTTTCACAAACCAAAATAAAAATTTGTTAATATTTTCACAAAGTCTACTATTTTTTTTTTTAAATCTGATAAAGTTTACTACAGAATACTTCACCAAACATAATCAACAAATTTATGGACACAATGTACACATCTTTTTTTAAATGAATGGGATTTAATTAAATTGGAAGCAGTAATTTGATTGCAACTTTGTTTCTATATTGTAGTAGGAAAAATATTCTAGTTTTTGAAGAATAATTTTCACTAGGCTGATGTATTGCACCAAAATACTTTAATTGCACCAAAAATATAATCATAGTGTAACTATCACTGAAAATTATTATGTACTCTCATTTTTATGTGGCATATTCTTTACTTAAAGGAAGCATATTTTACAAATGATTTAATGGAATATGGATAAGGCCCATTTTTGTTTAAAAATTACTGAATATAATTTATAATAATTAAACAAAGGTAATATTATTTATTTTTAATATGTTTAAGGGCTGTTCATTAAGGACCAAAACATAATGCACATGATGTCTCATACTTGAAATCTTAAATGCATATAAACAGGCAATTGACGTGACCATTATGTTTTTTAATACCCAATAAATATAATAGATCAAAAGAAGAGACTCTAAAATACTCTTCTCTGTCCTTACCTAATACCAAAAAGACACATCCACCTCGGCACTTTTTTCTCAGTGAAGCGAATCTTCAAGACTATTATTATAGTATTGAACTAAAACTTATATGACAAAAATAATTCCATCACATTCTTTTCCAAAAAATTTAGGAAAGTAAAATCCTTATTGGTCTCTTCACCAGACGATTTCAAAGCTTCTTTCTTCTTTATCACAACAGTGTTGTCAATCTGCCAGGCTCACCTCTATCTTTTGCCTCTTTTCACTCTTCATTCTGTTGTTCACTAACAGGTACAAGAAAACAAATTAAATGATAGTGAACAACAGTATGAAGAGCAAAAAAGAGACAAAAGTAGAGAGGTGAGTCTGGCAAACAGTTTTGTTTTTGGGATCATCGCTCCCCTCCTTTACCTATCCGTAAAACAGAAACATTGGAGGGCCAGGACTAAAAACCTGCTCCTTATGAAGATTTTTGCTGTCACTGCAATATTCAATTCTCACTTAATGACAGCGTTGCAAATACTATTTCCGTATCTTCATGGGTTCCTTATCAATACATCTACTTTTTCTAATTTTCCCCAGTCTTTTATTCTGTGCCTCTCATTGAAATGTGTTTTGTTTTTCTTTATAGGTGATGATACACTTATTGTACAATTCTAAATCAGACCAAGCCGCTGGATTAACAAGTTATATCTTGATATAATCTTGATTTTCCTGCTGAAAAGAAGCTCTGCCAGACTGAACCCCCAATCAAGTGGGGCAAACCTGTCAGACACTAAGCATAGAGATCCTTATTCTTTTAAAAAAAATATTTTTTATTACGCGAACAGCTTTGTTCCCCTTAGTCATTTGGGCATATAGAAGACACAAAATAACCCATTGAAAATTATAGTTACTATCAAACTGGTGAATCATATTGCTACTGAATGGACAGTTTTCTGACCTAACATCAGATGAAGAGTTGCAAATAAACAACAGACAAAATACTTTTTAAGTTCATAATAACGGCTGCCAAAAATGTTTTTTTTTTTTTTTTTTCCATTTAGATAAACTCAATCTACTTTGAAAAGTAGTTAAGGGTTGCTAAATAAGTTCTTTAATAGTGTTTAAGTAGGCCCACTCCAATCTGGGTCATCCTTCCTTTGAAGGAATCATTGGCTTGCAAGGGTTCTCAGCATTCTCAATACAGGCCAGACAATATTCCACTCCTTGCCATTTAATGACTAATATAGTGGCAGGGTGCCCTTGATTATCACTCTCCTTGGATTATTTTAATATACTAAGCAGATAATCTATCACAATGATGGGATAATATATTGGGTATGGTGAATTTTTTCTCCTTAAGATGCTGAAGTTAAAACCATAGTGGTAATAAACTCATAATAAAACTCAGTAACCAAGAAGATAAGACTACTAATTAATTAGCTTTTTACCTTAATGCTCTAGTATGGCTTGTTATAATTGAAAACCTAGTAACCCAAAGACAAATTAAGCAGACTTTTCCCTTACCCGTAAGAGCTACTTCATCTATCTGAGCATCTTTCTTTATGTCACTTAAAGTACAGGAAATGTATCAGAAGCCAGTCAAATCATGCCTTTTTCTAGGACTCCTCCCTGACCATAACTGGATGCATATGCACTAATCCTTGTCTCTCGACTCTGGTCGAAATTTGAGAGAGATATTTAAGAAATACAGGCCTTAACCAAAACAAATATCAGATGGATCAATTACTTCTACGGATTTTCATTATTTTATTAAGCACCAGTTTTTTGTTTTTTTTTAAAAAAAGCTCTTGAGATCTAACATCTACTCCACAGTCAATTCGATAGTAGAATGTCCAAATTATTAGTGTTTTTGATCGCTTGAGATTATAATAAATGAATCTAAGATTTTTCTAATTGGACAAACTTGAGCTACTTCTGTAGAAAGTAGTAGCATCTAAATTTTTGGACTTTCACACAAATTGTCAATGACCTTTCTTGGACAAAAGCAGTTAATGGACATTGATCACAATGGTCTATGATCTGAGAAGCAATGAGGCCACAACTATAATATTTATTTTCTTTAAGGGATACCATTAGAGGCTTTAAAACATTCATGAGTCTAGTTCTACTGTCACGTGGCTCATACCAATTCTGCAATTATCCAGATGGGCCTTGACTACCGACGTCAGGTGAGCCCATTTTATTGCCGCATCCAGAGTTAAAAGCTTCTGGTAACTGTAAAGAAGCACCTATCTGCAAAACCTGTAACAAGTTTCAGTAACAGTGAATTGTTATCAAAATGGCGCTTGTTACAGGACCAGTCATAGTTGTCTAATAACCCTAACAACTCATTAATACTGGTCCAGGGGTTCATCGGGTCTTTGTAAAAGAATTGAACCCCTAAAAGTAATGAAATTAACAATAAGAAGTTATCATTTACTTTTTCTTAACCTGATCATATAATTGCCTCTTGTCTAGTCTAAGCCCAATAGAGATAAAGAGAGCATCTAATTTTTTATATAAATTCTTTCTCTTGTGATTAGGCGGATGAACTCTTCTTTTTCTTAACTTGTGCAGTCAGATATGTGGCTACAACAACATACAAGTTTCTAACTCCTTAAAAGCTCTGGCTAAAACCCTGTTTTAGAAGTTATGAGTCACTCATGAAGTTAACCTTTCTGGTCAATAAGTTTATTTTTAATAACAGATCAGGTTCAAAATAACAACCTGAACACTAAAGCTAAATTTTTAAAAAATGTTCTCCAACCCCAGAATCTTTAATTTTATTCAATTTTGAAACTTTTTTTGGACATAATATTAAGACAATATTAATGTATAGCGCACTTCAGAGATTAGCATTAAGATAAAGATTCCAGATGCTCAACTGAGCAGTTGAGGAAATCTGTTTAAGTCTATAAATCCTAGAACTGTGAATTACATCGCAATGGGCTTGCTTTTTTTTACTGATTTATTTATCTTATTTGATTGTACAGAGCCAATATAGATGTTCAGAATACGTACTAAATAGAACACCTAGTTACTTAAAGTAGGTATACTTATAAGTGAGAGCTTAGCTAAACCTAAAAAATAATCTGAAAAAGCTTAAAATGTTATCAACTGAAACTATAATGTAGAAACAACAATCCTTGGTACTTAAAATTCAAATAAATTTTATGTATGTAATTAATAATTGTGGTATGTACCAAGTTGCTAAAAAATCAAAACATGAGGGGGGGGGGGGATATTTGAAATTGATATTAAATTTTAAATATAAATATTAAAATATTAATTAACACAATTCCTGTTCCTGCAGGACATAATTTTGAAGGTACATATTTGAGATTATCTCAATTTGGGTCTCCAGTCAATCAAATGGATTCTTATCTTTTCAATGAGACATCTGTCCATAGCATAAAACGTTTTAACTAATGATCATTAAGCATGGAATAGATGTCAATTCTAATATTTCAATATTATTGATACGATAATTACAGAAGACACCTGTACAGAAGTAAGGTACCAAAATTATAGTAGATGCCAAAATTGAGGCACTAGGTTTTAAGCAGAAGACAAAGCTTTGTTTGTCCATGGTTCTGTATTATTTTTTAGAACTTATCAATGTAAATAACAGTTATTATTTTAGTGAAACATAAAGATCACTATGGATATACGCTTCCCCCAATCTACCTAAAGTTTGATGAAAATAATAAGGCCTACCATAAGACTAAGTCTATATGTCTTTAGTAAGTTATGATACACTTCATTCAATTATTTGATTTTGCTATTTAAAAACTGTGAAGTTTTTGTATCATGCTTCAATTCTTTATGTATTGAACATAAACTATATTAAGCTTATGAGAAGCTCGACAAGGTTGCTGCAAAAGATATATGACAACTATTACATTCATAAATTCAGACAAGTGCAGTGGAAACATATATTTTAAATAATGAGAACACATATGAATATTTTTACAAAGAGAACCTGCCAGTACTAAAAAATAAAAGCCAATCAACTATCCTCAGCCACCAAAGGAAAAAAAGTTAATTTACTAAAAAAATTTTAGTAATATACATATTAAACAAATTAATTAATTAATTTTTAATACATTTTTCTTTTAACATAATATTATGATTCTATATTAATAGTGAAATCCCAGTAAGTCTGATACAGAAAGAAAATTAAACAAAAAGCTTATTTGAAAAGGCCTGTGTAAACTAAATAGAACTACCAATGATATATTTTTTAATTTAAAAGAATATGCCACAATTTGATACATTGTTCATGTAATGGACTAGTTTTAAATCTAAGAGCTGTTAATATAGCATATATGCTTCACGGTGACACAATAGAAATTAATAGAAAAACAAACTCAAGTAACAGCATGTAATTCAGGTGATGTTAAAATCAGAATTTAAAGGTGTACTCAATTTTGTAAATAAGATGTCCCAATTGTACTTTTTTTTTTTTTTTTAATTTTTTTTACCTCCAATTTTAATCATTTTCCTGTTTAAGAATAAACCTATTCTTGTTGTCAGCATCCAATGATTCAAATTAAAAAATAAAAAATAAATGCAACGTGTTATAGAGTGATAACTGAACATTTAGTTCGAGAGGAATAGGGTTTGGTTTCAACAACAGTGCTAATGAACACTGCCANATGATTTATTAATATAATATATATATATATATATTATATATATATACTTTTAATAAATGTTTGTAAATGTATATATATATATACACATACACTCCCTGATCTGTGGGAATCTTTTCTGGGGGATCATCAATAAAAAAACACTTTTCAAAAGTAATGTCATGGAGTGGATATGAATAGTTCGATTTTATGGAAGAAGGTATCTAATGATAAAGGGTACCTCTTAGTTGGATATATTGATAAACCTTCATTACAGGAAAAAATTATTAAAAATAATAAATTCATTAATATGTGTTGCTCTTTCACATTTAAATTTTAATGTCCAAATGGCTAACTAGCTCCTATGCCGGATACTGAAAAAGAAACAAAATAATATTCTACACAAATTATCTGTTCATTAAAATTCTAATGAGCAGTTATAATGATCAAGGTTCATGAAGATTTCGTGATGGTTAATACCTTTGCTGGTTCCACTATAGCAGCTGAGGTTCTGAAGACTCTTTGATTTTTTTCCTCTTTTGCTGTCTCTTCCTGGAATTGTGAAAACATGACACAAAAACATTACCAGGCACCATTTATTTCTCGAAAAAAAAAAAAAAAAAAAAAAAAAAAACTGATACCTAGGAGTAACTGATCAGCCTAGGTACTCTAATAAAAAGCAATTATAAAAACAAATTAAAATGTAAAATACATAAAAAATACTTTAATGCATTATTTCACATGCTAATGAAAATAATTTACTTTTAATAATATTAACCCGTTATTACCAATTTGTTCAATATCTAGTAATTGAAAATAACATATATTCATTAGTTAATATACAGTCAGCTAAATGCAATGAGATAAAACACCTACAGAAGTCAATTGAGAATGTAATTTTCACATTTATTTATTTATTTTTACTTTAGAAGTATTATTATATTATTTTAATCAAAATTTTCAATGTTCAACAAAAGTATATACCATAATTTTCCTTCAATGCTCATTTCCAAACACACACTCCCATACATTTAGTTTATTTAAGTTCAATGACTTCTTAAACGGTAAGTTAAGACTTTTTACACAATTTAGCAGTTTTAAAAAAAAAATTAAAGCTGGATAAATTTAAATCATCCTTTCCTGATGTTTGACTTTGTTTTATTATTATTATTTTATTATAGGAAGAATTTGTATATAAGTTCATTAGGCAAAAATAAAAGGCTAAATAGTTTTTAAATACAGGCATTTAAAAGCTATAACAACTACTAATAACTTCCAAATTTTTTAAAAAATAAAATTAACTTCTAGAGCCATTCCACAAATAATAATAATCTATACGATACTTGAAAATTAAAACTTTAACAACTTTTAGTGGTGAAATTTTTTCATCAAAAGTGAATAACTGTATTTATACAGTATTTATATAGACAGCAGCGAAAGAATAAAACATTAATAAAACAAGAAAGAAAGACCTCAAGACTTTCAATAAAATAAAGTTAACAAAAGAGATATATCGGATTAGTTTCAAGTAGTAAATCATAATGACCTCAATTCAAGTTCAAATTTCACGGTCTATAATCTCTAAAATGTTGATCAGCCTTATTTAAGCCTTTCTTTTGTGGTCCAAACTCACATGACAATTCACAGTCTTCTTTTATTTAACTTTACATTGTTAAATTGTCAGACCTTTCAAAATTTACTAATTTATGTAAAATAAGCAAGAGCCTTTGAGTGAAATTTATTCTCCTACGAGGCATGAGTTCTTGCCAGCTCTATGAAAGAATAATAAATTGGCCGAAATCCAGCATCTATTTTGGAACAATATATATGATTTTCAAAGCGAAAAGTATTCAAAAAAGTTTCAAGTGTATGTTCTTATAAGAAAAGGTAATGCTACCTCTCTTCATAACTATTTCTTAAGCATTATTTGCTAAAACTTTATAATAAATTGTCCCCACTTGCATGATGAATACTGTACTACCAGGTATGCAAGTTTAAAATGTCGTTTATTTCTTAAAATATATACACAGTAATTTAAAAAAAAAGTATAATATATTGTCCCCACTTGCATGATGAATAATGTACTACCAGGTATGCAAGTTTAAAATGTCGTTTTAATTCCAATAGAATGCGCTCTTAGCCTATTGAAGGATTTGCTTATCTATAAACGCTATATTCATCGAGCCATTTTCCTACGTTTTCGAAATTGTTGAAGTGTTGCTCCGCCAATGAGTGTCCCATCGATGAGAAGAGGTGACAATCAGAAGGCGCCAGGTCAGGTGAATACGGCGGGTGGGGTAGGAGTTCCCAACCAAGGAAAAAATCGTTTCCTTAGTCAATCTGGCTGAATGTGCAGGAGCGTTATCATGCAGAAGAATGACTTTGGCGTGCCTGTGAGCCCATTCTGGGCGTTTTTCCATCAATGCGTGACTCAAATTGATCATTTGTTGTCGGTAGCGCTCGGTATTGACTGTTTCACCGGGCTTGAGAAGCTCGTAGTAGACTACTCCCTTCTGATCCCACCTCTCTCAGGCGATCGGAAATGGCTTGCCTAGTGACATTCAACTGTTCTGCCATCATTTGTTGGGTTTGGGTATTGTCTTCGTCTAATAAAGATTGCAATTCGAAGTCCTCAAACTTTTTTGGTCGATTTTCTCGTTTTTGATCAGTAACATCAAAATCACCACGTTTGAAACGTTGAAACCAACGTTCACATGTCTTGACGGTTGGAGCAAGATCGCCATAAGTCTCAACAAAAATTCGATGACATTCAGATGCCTTTTTCTTTTGATTAAATAAGAAAATCATGACATGCCGCAAATGCTCTTTATTTGGCTTAAAATTAGACATTTTTAACACCAAAGAAAGGTATGATACGTCCACGTAAACGACTTAAAAACAACTGACTTTTGTAAACAAATGACTAACAAACAAAATAGCGTTTAGAGATAAGCAAATCCTTCAATAGGCTAAGAGCGCATTCTATTGGAATTAAAACGACATTTTAAACTTGCATACCTGGTAAGCTCCTATCCAGATTATTTGTTAGACTGACTTATCAGTAAAAGTTGAAAGTTTCAAGTTTTCTGGCAAAGTGATGAATTCAGAAACAAGGCTTGGTATCTTGCACTTGCATTTTAAAGACAATGTCATTTAGTTCTTAAGTCTAATTTAGAATTATATTAAGAAAAGCAGGTTGAGCAGAAATATAACAGGTAAGTGAGCAACAGTAATCTCCTCTTCTACTCTTTACTCTCTGCATTGAACAATCTTCCTCACCCATCTGTGACATATGCTCAGCAAAAAATATTAACTAGGTCTATACAAATTTATGGCTTAAAGGACCTTGACATGAATTCTCTGAAGAAAGCAAAAAGCTGCTCTCAGATGCTTTCACCCATCTAGATTAATGAATATTTATAGACCTTAACAGACTATGCTTTGGTCAAAATATCCTCTTTATTATCTTTGGTGGGACAATATACCAATGATATGGCTCCTTTCTCATGTTATCCAGACATCTCGGATGTTAATTTATCATTCTCATTATACATAATGCAATTTTGGTTATCACATGTATCATTTTTGGGACTCTGAATGCACAGTCTAATAGCATATATGCCTAAAACAAACTGTATCTTGACAAGCACTAGAAGTGCTAGACATCTGTTTCTTGCAACTCTAACCAATGCCCCAAGAAATAACTGCTGATAGAATTTTGATCAATATTTCCTCTACTACCCCAATACACATCTACAAAACCTGTCAGAAATGGTAAATCCTCTACCTAATTCAAAATTTGTCTTTTGCTGTCTTCAGAAAATGAGCAATTTCCATAATTTCATTCCAGTACCACTTTATCCGCTTTTCAACCTGCCTGCAGTACTATGACAGATGTTATTTCTAAAAAATGCACTTGCTCATGAGTGTTTCAAGTGTTAGAGCTCGAACTTTCTGAGATTCTAAAACCTTTTATTTGGTCACTTGATTCTTCATAGTCATTCTTAAATTAAAGATTATTAGAATATGAACTCTAATATTCTTTAATTTATCTACCACAAAAAAAAAGAAGAAATTTAAGTTAGCCATATCATATACCTCATACCATCCTGATGAACGTTCGATAATATCAACTTCTTTAATACAGTTACCTTTTGAGCTGGACATTCAGATTGATAATTATTATTTAATTTATTTGATACGTTTTTCAGAAATAGCATAACACTTACTATGCTTCAGTTTGAAGTGCTCATAGCCAAAATTAGTTTTGGCTCAACCATTGTTTCTGTTGTTTTAGACTCAGTTGTACACGAATAAAAATTATTTTTACTATGCTGTTCTTCATGAACAATGCTTTAACATGCAACTTCCAAGTATCACATTGATCTTACTAAGAGATTCAATTGCACTTATTCTTATTTAGTTTTGCTTATTTACTTTTAAGTTTTTTGCTTATTCTTATTAACTTTTTTTGGTTTATTATGACAAATAAGATAACAACATAATAGAACAATAACAAGGATATTAATTAATCTATAGAAAATTAGATGTTCTATCATCAACTCTGAGATGTGACAATATACTCATTCTCGCCCATTATTTTGTGCACTTGATTTTTAAGTTTTAGTGGAAGTACCTCTCCAATTTAGGCCAATCCCATTATTTTCTTACCCCAAACTTTTGTGCTACCTTATTTTATACATGTTTAATTTCAAATCTTATTCTGCTTCTCCCATTTGTAGGGCTCCTCGCAATTAATTCCCTTATTAAACCATAATTTTCTTACTCCAAGGAGGGCAAGGTGGTCTGGTGGTTCTGCTTCCTTTTCAATTTTTTATACCTATACTCATTCACAGACCTTCTTATTGCTTTGTTGATCATAACCTTGTAGAAGATATTCTTGGCATTAATGGCCGCTTTATATTCTTGATCAAACTAACAGACTCTTTATTCCCTTTCCAGCTGATAGAGAATCTGCCCTGCAGTTTTCCATATCTTGAAAGAAAAAACTTTCTTTTTTGTTTTTCCCCCCACAAATATTTATTTGAAACCTACTGACTAACCCTCAGTATTTTCTTTTTATTAGTAACATTTGTAATTCATGTATTACACAGGAATTAGAAATTTGCATGATTTTTTAGTACTACGATTTTTAGTGTCTAAAATTTTTAGCACCATGATTTTAAACACACTCGATTGTGCACATTGTACTGATTATTAAGTATTCCTTAAAATCCTCCATTTAAGAGCAAAAGAGTTGAAAAACCTATGACTCATAAAATTATAGTAATCATACCATTTTAAAAGATTCCTAAGCGTTAAACAGTCAAATAATTCTTAGATTAAGTAATAGCACAGGCAATAACAGGCTAAACATACTATTATTTAACAACAAATAAGATTATAAAATTAAAGCTAATCATATCACACATCTTGTCCATGCCAAACAGTCAAATAAAACTGAAAGATTCATTAGGCAAAACATAAAATAATTGTTCTTCATATCCTTTTTTTTTATTTTTATATCCAATGAAACTCTAGAAGCATATCACACTAAAAATAATTCAAGAGAAAACTTTGGCATTCAGCAACTTATAAAATATAGCATTTAAAATTAATGCAAGAAAAACTTACTAAAGTAAATATATAATTCATTATTATTCAAACCAAAGCTTAAATACTACTGTATTTTATTACAGCCTTTAAAATAACAAATAACTTTAGATATATTCTTACTAATATATCTAAAATGGTAGATGATATTGGAAAAAAATGACAAATATTTGAGAGCATAAGCCTATTTATGTGATTAATTTACCCCATCATAAAATAGATTAATTGAGATCCATGATAAATCTGCTCTTTCAGCTAAAAATGAAGACAGAAGTAAAAAAGTTCATTGGAAAATTTTTTTAAGGCTCTTTGTACTAACTACTGAGAAGGAAGTGAATATTTTGATAAAATAAAAATTGTAAACCTAAAAAATTCTTTATCTGAAAAATAGCTTTATCTTTTGAATTATTTTTTATAGCTAAGCCAATAAAACTTACCTTTAATTTAAAAGCAAATAATGCAATTTAGTTTTGACTTCTTAAGTACTTTGCAAAGAAAGTTTCTCCTTGAGAAAAATAATTTTAGTTTAAAAAAAAATTATTATAGTATAACAAAACTTTTGAGTACTCTCCTTATATAATTGCATGTACTTGCACTATAAGGAGAGGCAAATATGCAATGCTTTGATAGGCCAAAATTTGTGAACACATTTTTCTTGTTTATTTTATATATACATACATATATAGTATCTCTTTACTTCTTACCGACAAAGGGCGAGAGATATCCGAAAATTTTGCTCCTTGTGATTTTTTTCTTTTTGTGTGTGCACTACAATCTCTATCCCACCTGTTCTAGATTGCTACATATCACAGCCCCGATTGTTTAATGTTCTATATATACTTTATATATAT
>KZ807899.1:140585-184438 GCA_000696205.2 Oncopeltus fasciatus | reverse complement strand
ATATAGCAAGTTTAGTTCCTGAAATGAAGAATAGGTGAAGATTTATTGTATATATAAATTTATTTAATAATTTATCTATCTGTCTATCTATGCATCTATCTATCTGTTTATTTATTTATTTATAGCTGAGACTGAGAGCTATAGTGTTCTCAATACGTAAAATTAAGAACTTAAGAAAGAAAGAAAGAAAATTAATTTTACTTTAGGACATACAGAGTAGCCCCCTGACAGAAAAGGCCTTTTGTGAAATACCCTTAAATAACATTAAGTGCATTTTACAAAAGGCTTTTTCAGGCTTAAAAAATATACATTAATTTAAAATAAACCAAAATAAATAAATAAGTATTTATAAAAATAAGTGATGAATTCTAAATAAATAATTAAACATAAATAACGTTTCGTCGGAGCTGACATTGTAAGTTATTAATCCATAACAATATGTTCGGAGAAAGAAAAAGGAAACCTAAGCTCGGTATTAAGGCTTCTTTTTGTACACTGTTGTGTATGTTCTTTAATGGCTGAAATCAGTCGGAAGGGGAACACTCGGGTGTTCAAAGTGAAAGAAAAATTTAAAATCGTAATTTTTTCAGATATTGGTAGCGTAATAAAAAATGTTTACTAAGTAATTTGTTTAAAATGTAATTTTCTAATGTCTATACTCTGTCTACCGCTTCTCAGCATATGATTTATGTACTTTGGACATTCAATGTACAGGATATTGAGGATTTTTGTTAGTTTCGCTGGTGAAAGACAATTTTTTCTTTGACGTCATAGTTCGATTCATACAAATAAATTACATTAATAGCTTTTTATTTAAAGTTTTCTACTAATAAATTCTGCTAGTGATTCTTCCCGAATGACAATGAAGTCCTGTACATTTGACAGGGAAAACAGGATACCAGCTGAGGCCAGTGGCGGGGTACTTGTCAGCACGGGACTTCCTCGCAGGATTGGCCTTTCGAGTTTTCCACTGCACCCAGTACATCCGTCACAGCTCAGACCCGTACTACACCCCGGAACCGTGAGTCTTTGTTCCTTATAAAATGTCAAATATTTCTTTTTGTATTTATGATCAGCTGCTAATATATTTTTATAATGTCAATCGGATATTAGGAGAAATGGGAAATAGCCAACCCAGTCCCGCAAAAGGTTATATGGGCCCTATGTTGTAAGATAGAATGGCACACAATAGAAATTTTGCATTCCTTATATTCATGTATATTGTATCCCAGAATGGTTCCCTATTAGGTTTTGGTGTTACATAGGAGCACACACCAATGTGTAATTACAAACAGAAGCACAGAAACAAAGATTAACAAATGTGAGCATCGAACCTGGGACCTCTGGCTAAGGAGTCCAGTACCTTACCCTCTTAACCACCTTGCCCCCAAATATGAAGTGAGAAACCAATTAAAATGAAGCCCAATAAAGGACTTATTAAAAGGATAAACCCTTTGGGTACTTGCTATTCTTTTTTTTTTTTTTTTTTTTTTTTTTTTTTTTTTTTTTTCTTTTTTTTTTAACTAGCCTCACATTTTTCTTCATAGGATTGGAAAAGGCCTTCATTCTTCAACTTGTGGCAGTATTTAATGTTGTCACTTGAGTTAGACTCCTATTTAAGTGTCCTAATACGACTGAGGGTTTAATTTTCTGGTGGCAGCAGTGGAATAGCAATAGCCTTTTTTAAATTTATGGTGCGAAAACGTTTAAATATTACAAAAACCCTTGACTAATAGATCTCATTTAGTAGTTGGAGAGATATCAGGATTTACATTTTACAAGGTTTATATGTATTTCCAGGACATTTCAGGTAAGGTCATTCTTACATTGCGTATCTGTTAATTTTATTTTTCTCTCTCATCCTTTATCATGCCTGACTCTACAGTTAATCTTACCCAATCATTATCATTATAATGGGAACCTCGTAGATTTAATTGCTAAAACTGTTAAAGTTGTTATAGATTTAATATCTATAATATCCGTTAAGAACATGGAATCCTCTCATTTTCTTATAATGAAATGACAATAAGATAATTCCTTCACAAAACCGTTTGGGTAGACAAAAATCAGTAGTAGCTCTTATTTTTTGAGAATTCTCTCTGAGAATACGTTGTGCCCCAAAAGGGGATTTACTTTTTTTTTCTTTTTTTTTTTTTAATTCTTTCTTGTCCAGCAGGATAGTGAGACTATGTTATTACAATCTCTGAAAGACTTGAGACAGCTGGGTCAAGTTCTTCTCCAAAGTTTTGTTGAAGGCAAAAATATCATCTTTATAAACTAATGGGAACTAGGATATTGATAACTATATTTATCAGTCTCTAGAAGGTAGATAGTTACTCTGACCAAAAATTAATCCTTTATTATTTAAGAATCTCATTCAGCCCTTGCTCTCTACTGATTTTCAATAGAATCGTTGTCTGTCATGACCTGAAAAAGCCCAATTAAAGCCCTAAGACCTATATATGTAAGACACCAGTTGCCCTTTAAGTTTATTCAATAGGGGTTTAATTCTGGGTAACATAGATTAATCACTCAACCATTTATCTGAGCAGTATTTCAAGGTTTAATTAATTTTAAGGTTTTCTCGACTTCAAATCATTTTCATACGTGTAGAGCAAGTCATTCGTGATTAAATTATAAAGTTGAGAAGCCAAGAATTTTCTGTCTAAAAAATTGGAAGTCTACCTAATGCACCACACTGAAGTGTATGTTGAAATGGCTTAGTAAGTTAAGAATGAGAGAGAGGCATCCTTTAAGGCTGCCCAAAAAATTTATCATAATTTATAAAAAGACTACTCTGAATAGGAGGGGTGTAAATCCCTATACAAGTATAACATCCTCAGCAAGTGGGGTTGGAAGATATTATGGTGCATACATGAACCCAAAAAAATATTTCGAACATGCTGAAAGGAGAAAGGAAAAAAAAAGAAGCTGTTCATAAGAAAACAAATAAAAAGTTGTACATTGCTATGGAGTTAGCCATTAAGCCAGAAACTTTTTGGAAGTCTGTTTTATTCTCAGATAATTCTCATAAAAATTCAACCTTTCTGCACCATATGGAAGGAGTCCTGTCTGGATAACATATTTTTATTTCAAACAATTTTTAACCGAATTTCAAGCATGGAGATGGATGAGTAATAAGGGTGTATGCGTGCTTTAGGAGTAAGCAATCTTGTTTTAATTTGTGGAATTATGGTCCAACATAAATATTCTAAAAAACAGTTTGAAAAGTTTTGCAGAAAAACTTAGACTTATGCCTTAATTAATTTTTTCCTCTGGACAAAGATCGAAAGCACACAGCCAACAAATTAAAGCAAAAGTTAATATATTTTTAATAAAATAAATTTTTTGTTTATATGGAAACTTTTTTGAGGCAGGTCTTTGTGTGTATATGAAATCTGAGAAAAGGGTCCAATGCATTACAGTTTATTAAATTATAATGACCTATTATTCCTTAGCCTATTTAGTACATTTTGGTGTTACAGTTACCATAATTTATTTTTTGTTTGTCTATGTCAAATAACTTTTTTTTTGAGGATTTAAACCAAGCGAATGTGATAAATACATAAATACTTCGATTTTTAATGCATTAAATTAGATTTTATTTAGATAAAGATTCATAAAATAATGCATTTTAATTTTCACAGTATCACTCTATTATACTCAATAGTAAGTTTACTTTCTTGTACAGAATCGATACATGTGAGTGACATCGACATCGGTATTATTTTTCTTTAAGCTTTCTTACCTCTTGAAACGTTCGTGATCTGGTCGTTCGCTTCTCTCACATTGAAAGTATTTTTGAATTCGTTTGGCGGGGTGACTGAGTTTACATTCTCGCTGCGCTTTTAATTTTATTTTAAGTGACTTTGCAATTGTTAAAATGGTTCGGACGGTATGTGCTTTAGAAGTGCGCGCCCCATCGAATTTGAAACATGTTACTTCCTTAATGTCAGAAAATTCGTAAGAGCATTTTTATTAGCACTTGTTTCCCTCCTTTGTCTTTCACATAATATTTATATGGGGAAATTATATTATTATTGCTTTTTCCACGAGTCTTTATCCTTGCTTTTTCCATGGGTCTTTATCCTTGAAAACTTATTACTGAAAATTAGGATTAAAACTTTTATTTAAAATTTCCAGGTATACTCGTGTGTGCATTCCTATTGCTCATCCAAGATATAAGAGAGTTTTAAAAAATAATAGTGCTATGCCACTAGAGTCATTTGCTTTTACAAGATCTGAATTACTACTAAATTTAAGAGGTAAGTAGAATAAATTATTAACTTTTTTTTTTGGTTTTATGGATTTACCGAATTTTAGTTTATGTATTCCTACTTCATTGAGATTAATTATAAAGTTCTTAGAAAATATTTTTCCCTCATGTGTACTACTGTATTATTGTTTCCTCATAAGATTTTTTGGCAGAATAAGAATAAATTTTTATTTCTTCTGCTATTAAAGACATTAAATTTTGAATTTATGAAGATTATACCCCTTATTAATCATGTAATATATTTATTAGAAGTTGAACTAAAGTACTAGTATCCTTTATGTTTATTAATAATAGTAATGTATATTGTTCAACTCAGAAATGTTTAATTTTAATTTTTTTAAGGTCCTCCCTATTATATTATTGGTTACTTAAATATTATTATGTCTTAACACAAATAATTAATTTTATCTGTAATTCCTTTTGAGATTTTATATGCTTCCTTCTGATTGCATAAGGATTATCCTATCTTCAGTGCTTAAAATTTTAAAGGCAAATATTGTCTAAAATTTAACTTTGTTTTAAAATAATAGAAGAATTAAGTGAAATTTTTTTGTGTATGATTTTTATCTCCAGTAATCTCTCACTAAACATCTATATTTGATAAACAACTTTTTATCTTCTCTTTTTTTTTTTCCCTCGCTTTACTCCTCTCTCACTCAAAAATGTTTTTAGGAGTTGAGAAGGGTTTGTATATTAGCTAGCCAAATAACTGTGTACTTTATATTTTATTCATTCATACTCACTTATTACTGCTGAAATCAAATTTAATTGAGCCTCAATATACAAAAACATTCCCGGTAAAGTCTGAAGAAGCTTCCCAAACGGCGTTAGCTCCTCATTCCTATCCAAACCTTTAGCAGGCCTTCAAAATATGTGATTGAAGTTGGGGATTAGAAGAAAAATGGCCAGAATTTATCACGTATTCCATCATGATTACACTAGGTTATACACATCTTTAGTAACTAAAAAAAAAAAAAAAAAAAAAAAAAAAAAAAAAAAAAAGAGATAGCTTAGCTGTAAAGTTTTAATCCATCTTCCATATAGCCTAGACCTCTCCTCATCACCCCATATTTTTCATTTTCTGCAGAACTCTCTTAATGATGTAAAGCTGGAATGCCAGCTTTAAATATAAAGAGGCTTCAGCAAAACTATTTGCTCAGTTTTGGGCCAAGAGATGTTGGATCTATCATAATGAAGAGTTATTATGTTGCAAGAAAAGCGGTAATAGGTCACCGACCAATATTTTTCAGTATTTAGTTTGAGTATCTAGTTTGAATTTTATATAAATTAATTAATTTTGAAAAATTGTCCTACTCTATTAATTTTTTTTATTAAATGTACTGTTCCTCAGATTTTGTGTCACTTTAATATTAAATTAATCAATTAAATGAGTGGAAGTTCAGTTTATTTATAAAGAGGTGTATAAAAAAAAATTGAAAGAAAAAAAGATTGTTTTATTAAATTAAAGATTTTGAAGTAATTTCAATGTTTTATCCTATTTAATACTACTAATACTTAATAATCCCTTTAGAGCAGTGATTCCCAAAGTGGTCTATATCGACCCTTAGGGGTCTATGACAACCTGCAAGGGGTCTATGTCAGCGGAAAAAAAATTTGGGGGTCCACGATAGTGGATCTCAACACATACATTGATAGTACCTATTTACTTACATCATACTCTCTTATAATATCAAAACATATACATTATTTATAAAAGTACCTATGAAGTAAAAAATGTATTATATATGTTTATAAAATTGTGTAAGTTGTAGGATGTTGGTATTCGCTTTGTGGTCGCTTACACCCTTACAAAATTAACGCCAAATGTTGATAATTTATTATTAAAGCATCAGGTTCATCCTTCTTACTAAAAATATTGACTTATTGCTTATGTTATTTTATTTATAGTTTATTTTATGTTTATTTAATGTTACGTATATTTTACATAACAGATACGAAATTTTATTTTGAGTAGTTTTAATTTAAATTCAATTAATAAATGTATAATTTAACATGTGTTTTTACTTTAAGTTTTTAACACTAAACTTCACTACAGTTAGAAATTTACAGGAAATCAATATCAGGTAAGTAGGGGGTCTACCCAACACGGAAAAACATGACAAGTGGTCTACGACACAAAAAAGTTTGGAGAACTCTGCTTTAGAGCATTCTCTAAGCTTATTAAATCCCATTTGATTTTTTCTATCAAAGCCTCAGTTTTATTTGTTTTAAAGAAGAAACTGACAGCATCCTACCTCATAATTTGCACATTACCAGAAAAAGAAAATTTCACAGCTACTAAATTAACTCTTAAAATTATTAAATATAAAGGGAAAGGTGTCTTTGACCTGTGCTGAGTTCATTTGAAACATTTGGCAGTGGAGGTATGACGGAAAGTAAAAAATGGCTCCTGCTGATCAATAATGGATATTGAGTTTCTACTGGAAGCTGTTGAATCAAATCCACCTTCAAGTACTTGTGATCTTGCCAGAGACTGTAGTGTGTCGAAAGTACTGTTAGTTGTCCTTTCCTTGGGGAAGGCAAAATAGAGCAGTAGACTGATCGCTCATAAGCTTGCTCTTCAACAATTAGCCAAGAGGTTAGAAATGCCGGTAAGCAATGGTTAGATCGCAGTCAAACTGCTTTTCCAGTTGCTGAATGGGGGTAATTTTTAAAAAATCCGTGCTTCGATAGGCTATATTCAATAGGTGTTTAATTATATTTAACAGAAATTAATCACTCAACCATTTATCTGAGCATTATTTTCAAAGTTAAGTTAATTTTAAGGTTTTATCTTCTTCAAATGAATGAATATATNGTTTTGAAATATATATATATATATATATATATATTGATTATAAATTTCAATAAATGACAATTTTGTACTATTTATTTTTATTGTGCTTTTAAATCAATATAAAAAAATGTTTTTACTAAACTAATGTATTACTCTATAAAGTCTTTGCTTTTGTTTCATTGAAATGTATTCTTTATATTTTTTTTTTATTTAACTCATTTAATATTTTTCTAGACTGGAACACAGTTGTAATTGGACGAATTAGTGAATATATTGATGTTGATTCTGAAGATGAAAATTATAGAAAGCAGAGTGAAAGGCTGTTAAACCAGGAACTGATGTTTATTTCCCATTTAGGAATTCAATATACTATAGTCAAAATAAATAAATGCAATAATGTAAATCTTGCCCGAATATTTTATGACCGATTTTGTCATGAAAATACTCCTTATCAAAATAATGTGAGTAAACATTTTATTACTTCTGGATTTATGCGCTGTCAAGTGGTTTGTCCATTAAACTCTTTTTATATAGTTTAACTCTTCTCAGCAGTTCTGGTTTGAAGTTCCAATGGAGTCTCTGAAGACCAGGGCCAACTCTTTTAGAGCTGATGTACCAGATGACACTGATAATATTGATGACCCATGGCAGTGGTATGTGATTAATGAATATTTATTTTTCTATTATAGTATTCTTGTGTATGTTTCATATGTTATGCAGGGCCATGTGCCACTTTCTATTTTTCCTTTTTAAAAAGAACATGTAATAATTAAGGTAAAATTAGCTCTAGCAATACCTTTTTCTGGCCCTTAATTTTGTATTTCAATGTTTCAAAGCTTGGGTAAACGAAGAAGATGTATGTTACAAACATATATATATATATATATAAATAGGCCTGGTTTTCTGCTCAATATCTTGAAGACAGTCAAGAAATAGATTATGTGAATAGTGGCATCACCTCCACTTATATTTATTTGTTGATAGTTTAAAAAAAAAATATTTAGCAGAAAACCCGGCTAATTTACACCTTTTAAGCAAATCTTTACTTAAGTAAAAAAAAAATTACTTTTTTATCAAAAACATATAAGTTTACCATTATACTCCACTTTCTTTGCCAAAGTATTTTGTAATGAGAAATTTTATCATAATCTTACTTATCTTATATCGCATGTATCTTCTCAAGCTGTGAACTTTGTAGACCAAACAGGTATCAGCTCTGGTGATGGTATTATTGATCCTAAAAGCTGCTTAGCTTATAAGAACAGAATAAACTTTTTATTTGTAGTAGAGTAATTGAGTATGTGTCTTCTCTGCTCTACTCTTTTTAATATTTTTGTTATCCTTGTAAAAACAAATTGTGAATTTAACTTATTTATCAATTACTCATTTCCATAAAAAAAATGTTTTAGCTAACTCTGAAGAATGTAGCTATTGAGATTGTTCCCTGGAAATTAAAAAAAAAATACTTCTATTTTATCCTTTAGACATCAAAAATTATTTTAATTTATGTGTGTGTGTGTCACAGTTTTCAGTTTTTCTAAAAAAAAATTTGCATGTGGCGGTTAAATGCAAAAAAAAAAAGCCTAACAATTTTTTAATGCAAGGGAACAGAATAAAAAATCTAACTGTCCCTGCCAGGACTCAAACCTGGATCTCCTATTATCCGGGCCGGTGGCATTTTCCATTTATGCTACCGAGACAAGTCTGATAAGTTATTAAATTCCCCGCACTAGTGTCGAGAGTCTAACCTCCGAGGCAGACGATTATATCGTCTTATGCTCGGAGGAGCTGACTTTGTCAAGCTGTATAAATTTTACTTTTAATTCTCATTATTTACTTTTAAATTGTAATTTTATAAATATTATTCTTTTGTGGTATTTAATCCCACATAAATTTTAAACCATTTTTAGTGCAAGGGAACAGAATAAAAAATCTAACTGTCCCAGCCAGGACTCGAACCTGGATTTCCTGCTATCCGGGCCGGTGCATTTTCCATTTATGCTACCGAGACCAGACTGATAAGTTATTCTGTTCCCTTGAACTAAATATTGTTAAAAATTTACGTGGGATTAAATACCATTAAAAGAAAAAATTTTTATAAAAGAAGCCTAAGTTTGTTATTAAGCAAAATTGGGCCAGAGTAGAAATTGCATAGCAAAATTAAGCAATTAAGAATTGGATTTACTATAAGTTTTTCGTTTTATATTCTATAAGCCTTAATACATTTTTTTCTTGTGAAATTTAGCTTATCACATTTAAATGTAAATAGAAAAACCAAGATTAAAAAAAAAAAAAATGTTGAACAGAAAAATCGAGCAGAAAATGGTCTCATTTCTTCATTCAGCCCTGAAGAAGCCATCACAAGATGTGCGAAAGTTCTGTAAATATCGACAACTTGACATGGTCCAACCCGGAAACTGTACATAGAATTGTTTAAGTATGGGAGAGTACATGAATTGGCTAATCAATTACCAATATTCTTTAACTGTGATTCAGAGGACCCTATGAACACAAAAGCCTTTTATCTGAAACCATTCTCATTAACTTACAACACTGTCCAGTTAACGACAGAATGGTCATTAACCGATAAAACAAATTTCTTTAACTTATTCAAACATTTTCAACATTCTAAAAACCATTAGCCCTCCTTCTCAATAAACCTGTCAAACATTTTTCCTAGTTACAAAGTTACCTATACACAATAATACCCTTCATTTTTCCTTTGTCCTTTTTATTGCCCCCTTTTGAAACAGGCCACTCTCTCTTTGTACCTTCCGCCTCTTACCTTCCCACCTACCCTTCCACCATCCACGGTGTTTTTTAAAACAATTATATTTTGTCTTAGTCATGGAAATGTGAACTTAGGGACAGGATGTCCTCTCTCGTCTTCAGGTGTGGTAAATTACTGTTTTAATGTTATTCAATTATTTTTTTCATAAGTTGTCTGCATGTTTTTTAAATTATCTTACATATCTTACACATTTATACTTTTCATATCACATTGCATTATGGTAATTCTGTATTATAATATTGTCAATTATTATTGTATTCTCATGATATTGTATTTCTGCAGCCCTGAAGATGGCTTACAATGTAAGCCGAAACGGTGGCAATATTCTTTTAAAAAAGTAAATTTTTTTTTAATTGGCATTTTTTTTGGATCTACCTTGACCGAACCCCAACTAAAATCATCTAATATTTTGTTTTTGCTTTCTCTGCAGTAAGAAAAAGTATTTTTAAAAATTTGCAACTATTTTAAGACTCATTAAATAACTTTTTTTCCCCCAAAAAAATTTATTTGCATATTTATTAATTAGACAAAATAATTCTGAAGGTGGTGTGATATGAGAACTATGGTCTGTGCGGATCGTCGGCTTGGATTGGCTCTTGTTCTTTCTGCTGACCTCCCAGACCATAAGGAATGCCTCCGGTGGCTTGGGGAACCTATCAAAGCCATTATTTTGCCAACTTCTATTTTCCTCACTAATAGGAAAGGCTACCCTGTCCTTTCTCTGAGGCATCAGCAATTTGTTAAAAGTTGTGCAGCTCTGGATGCTCTCCCCATTGTTACAGGAATAAACAGGCATGTCTCCCCAAAGAACTATATCCAATATATTGATCACCTATATCAGGTAACTATTTTCATTGAATATTAAATTAGTTTAAATACAGTTGTCTTAAGCTTTTTCATAGTATTTTTTTTAATCGATAAATTTCTATTGCTTTCCTTTAATATATTTTCTTTTTTCTCTATGAGAGATTCATTGTGTGCAATATTTAATAACCTGTAATGTCTAAATCTATATATTTAAAATTAAATAGATTGCTATAAAAATAATCGGTATCAGTATTCATTAACAAATCAAATTTTATGTCCAGGAGAATGATTCAGCAAGTTGAATACTTTTTTTTATTTAAGAGATGAATAAATTCATGATATATGATTATTTGATTACTTACTGTTGTCTTTTCGGGATTAATGATCACATTCTCTGAGCTCAGTAACTGCAAAACAAGTACTCAATGCATAGGTGATACTGTAATGACTGAAATTATTATTATTATTATAGATAATAAATTATTATTGTCAATTATCTATCAAGATTTTTATGATAGTATTCAAAGGTTGTGTAAATCAGAATATAAAGCATGTTAGTCTTTAGGTCGGTATGTCCCATGTTTTTTTAAGCTAATTTCCCCATGTGAAATTAAGCTATTCATGTTGGTAATAAAAAAGCTTTAAGAAAAAAAACGAGACTTTAAAAAAATCATAACTTGTCTTCACTCATCCAACATTGGAGGAGCTATAAATATGGTCTGTTCAAAACTAAATATGTATATCTGTATGTCCTCTAGCATCCACAATTTTAAAATAATGAAACCAAACTCAGTATTTAAGCTTCTTATAAATTTTGATAGAAATATTTTTAACATCTCCAATGAATCAGTAAAGATCCATTGATATGAATGACTCAACAAGCGGGTGGGACTTAACTCCAAATATCAACTAACAAAAAATTATGCAACATTTAACAATGATCCTTCATCTAGAATAAGTATTCTCCGAATGTTCAATTTAAAGATTAATAACTGCTAGTGAATAACTGATGAACATATAATCTTTTTACTCATTTATTACTTTCTCATAAAAATCTATTATAAAACTTTAATATTAATGTTATTAATTTCAATTAAAATAAATCATGAATTATTTCTCATAAAACCACACTTTATAATTTCCTCTTCTAGAAACATTGAAAATATTAGATTGGACTTTATGTGCTATGTTCAGCAAAGAGATGAGATGCCTTGGTAGTTTTAAAGAGAGAGTTTGTTGACCGTAGATATTATTCTAAGATGATTTTAGTTATAAGTTGACGACCTTTTTCTCATCCTCAATCCCGAAAAAATCCCCCAAATCCTTACTGCATTTAATTCATACCACCCTCGACTGAAATTTACCATAGAAAGGGAATCTGATTATCAACTTCCCTTTCTTGACACCCTCATCATCCGTAACACCAATGGTTCCATCTCCACTGACTGGTATACTAAACATACTTACTCAGGTCGTCTCCTCCATTTTAACTCATCTCACCCTTATCATCAAAAAATTAATGTGGCCAAAAACCTCATCTACAGAGCACTAACACTCTCTAACAAGACTTTCCACAGAAAAAATATAAAACGTGTTACTGACATCCTCCTGTCCAATGGTTTCCCTACCCACACCATTAAAAAACTTTTTAAAGAATTTTTCATTTCCTCTTCTCCAACTATCCCCCTCCCCCAAAATAACGACCTTGTTTTCCGTTCTCTTCCTTATATTCCAAATCTGTCTGAAAATATTAAGAAATCCCTCAAAAAAACTTTTCCCAACCTCAAGCTTTCTTTTTCCACCAATAACAAGTTAAAATCTATTTACACCATCCTCAAAGACCCCATCCCCCTTCCTAACAGAACTAATGTCGTCTATAAAATTCCCTGTTCCACACCACATTGCCAAGGCTCTTACATTGGACAAACAAAAAACCCGATTTCCCGCAGAATTAATAACCATAAAAATGACATCAAGAATAAACTAATAAAAACTGCCCTCACCAAACATGTTTTTCATGAAGCACACACATTTGACTTCGACAGCTTAACCATTCTTTCCACTGAACCCTACCAACACAAACGTCTTTTGTCTGAAACCGTTCACATCAACTTACAACACTATCCAGTTAACGACAGAACAGACATAGAACAAATTTCCTCAACTTATTCTAACATTTTTAACATTTTAAAAACCAACAACCCTCCGTCTCAATAAACCTGTCAAAACATTTTTCTCAGTTCCAAAGTCACTTATTCCCAATAATACCCTTCCCTTTTTTTCCTTTGTCCTTTTATTGCCCTCTCTTGTAACAGGCCGCTTTCCATTTACACCTTCCGCCTGCCTTGTACCTGCTACCCCCACTCCCTTTTCTACTTCATAACTCAAAACAAATTCATAATGTTCAGTCATGGAAATGTGAACTTAGGGACAGGACGTCCTCTCTCATCTTCATGATAGGTAGGTGTGGCAAAATACTGCTTTAATGATATTTCAATTTTTTCTTGTCAATTAGTTGTTTGTTTGCATGTTTTTTTCAAATTGGTTTTTTTTTCAATATTGTTTTCATAAACTTTTAATTGTCTTACACAGCTTTCTACTTTCATACTCTTGATATCACATTATATTATAATTCTCTATTATACTAATTTCAAATATTACTGTATTCTCATGACATTGTATTTCTACAGCCCTGAAGATGGCTTACAATGTAAGCCGAAACGTTGGCAGATAATCCTTCATTAAAAAAATACATTTTTTTATTTGTGTTTTTTGGATCTACCTCGACCGAACCCCAACTAAAATCATCTTAGAGCTTGGTAGTTTTATATATTAAAAGGGTACTCTCATACCTTATAATAACCCTTTAGATTATTTACTTAAAAGGGTACCTTTTCCTGTGAATTAGGAGAACTTCTCTATTATTCTACTCATCAGGCATTTCTCCCATCTCCATGAGGGTTTTATGTTCCTACTCAAAGCCCCCAACTGCATTTATAAACTATACTTAATGCATGCCACCTGTTCTAGAGTATGCCTTTGTTATAAAATTGCATGCTGAGCAATTAATATTAACATAAAATACAGATATTTTAGTAAAATAAATATTTTATTTTGTTTAAATTAATTTATTATTATTTAAAATCTGGTTTTGAGTGAGGAAGAGGTTCCTTATTTACTTAGAGAAAAAATTTGGTGGATTTTTTTATTATAGTAAGAGTATGTACAACAAAAACTAATTATTGTATAATAATTTGCATTTTTTTGTACTGAATTGCAATAAAATTATTCTTACTGTACATCAGACGATACTTTTTTTTTAAAATAAATTCTGTCACTTAACATCTTGTAATTTGATGACTTAATGTATGCACAAAAATGTTCTTATTTTAGACAAACACTTGGGGAGACCCTGTTGTTCCTTACACTCGTGGGTTTGAGGACCATCTTCAGATACCACTTCAACCACTCATGGATAATCTTGAGAGTCATACCTATGAAGTATTTGAAAAAGACCCTGTTAAATACACTGAGTATAAACATGCTATCTTCCTCGCTTTATTAGATAGGGTTCCTCCTGAAGAAGCTGAGACCAATGTCCAGTAAGTATCGAATCACTTTGTTTCAGTGGTAATTTTTTAATTATTTATTTTGAGGTTAACTTTAATTTTGAGTGTTCTTAAAAAAAAAAAGTAGTTAATTCAATTTAGGCCTTATCTGCGATAATTATTTTTATAATATAAAAGTTATTGCACAACAGCTATGTATGATAATGTCTCTAGTCCCTAATAATCTTTTTGTAATATAGCATGAAGTTTATATAAATACTAGTCTTTAAAAAACTTGCTCCACAAATTATATATTGTCATTAATTCCAAAATGCAACTTGCAGATTCCATAAATAATTTATCAATAATGAAAAATTTTCAAAAAATTAACTAGTAAAACATGCATTCCAAATCAATTCTAAGAAATATGTACTGCAAAATTTCTAAAAACAATATGCATTACTGAATTCTGTATAGTTATTCTGTATACATTGTCAAAAAACCATAGGTTAATTACTAAATAATGGTGAAAAAAATGCCAAATGCTCTAACTCAATTTTAAATTTTCATTCTTTTCATCCTTGTCTCATGAAAATCAGTATATTCAATAATTATATTTATAAAGCAATGAAAATAACAAATGAGGTAAGATTAAACCAAAAATAATATTTTCAATACATTTTAGACCATTTTTTCCATAAAATTTCATTTTAGAAAAATACAAGTAGCACAGACAAAATCGAACCAAATTTTCAGTTGCTTGTAGTTTGTAAAACATTGCCTACAATGTCCTGTTAGTTAAGAAAGAGGAACTGTAATTATATAAAAAATGGAATGTACCAACATAAAAATAATGTCAGTAATTTAGTAAACAACCCAAAGGAAACTTAATGGGCACTGGATGTATTCAATAAAAAAGGACTTACTTTGGTATTGATGGGATTGAAATCATTCATAGCATGAGCGTAGATTTAAAAAAGGGATAATCACTCAATGCATAACTAATTGTAAGGATGCCATGAAATTAAGAAAGGATTGATAGAACAAAATTCTGGAAATATATTAATTCTAAATAATAATTTGTATTTATTTTTTCCCTTACAATTCTGTTTATAGAATTATGTATTTTACCATGTCTTGTGTATGCAACTTCCTCTTATATGTGGTCATTTTACCATAAAATGATGTAATAATTCAATAAACTTTAACTTCAACAAACAATAATAAAGGAAATCACAAATTAAAATAAAGAACAAGTATTACCACATATGTCATTGTAATAGTTTTTGCTCTTTGTTATTTATGTTTTTCTATTTTTAATTTGATAATAATTATTTTTATTGTGCAGAATAGTGATGGTTGTTGGAGCTGGTAGGGGGCCTCTTGTCAATGCAACACTCCTTGCTGCCGATTCTGCTAAAAGAAGAGTCAAAATTTATGCTGTTGAAAAAAATGTTAATGCAGTTGTTACGTAAGTTTTTAAAAACTTTCTGTACAAGTTAATCTTTATTACTTGTTAATATTGTGTTTTTGAGGCTGTATTATTATCCCACTCAAATCATACTCTGTTTATTTCTTTTTTTTAATATTATTTTATTGTATAAATATTTATTGTGAATATTTTTATGTAAATTCATTAACAATATTACTGTATTCTCATGACATTGTATTTCTACAGCCCTGAAGATGGCTTACAATGTAAGCCGAAACGTTGGCAGATAATCCTTCATTAAAAAAATACATTTTTTTATTTGTGTTTTTTGGATCTACCTCGACCGAACCCCAACTAAAATCATCTTAGAGCTTGGTAGTTTTATATATTAAAAGGGTACTCTCATACCTTATAATAACCCTTTAGATTATTTACTTAAAAGGGTACCTTTTCCTGTGAATTAGGAGAACTTCTCTATTATTCTACTCATCAGGCATTTCTCCCATCTCCATGAGGGTTTTATGTTCCTACTCAAAGCCCCCAACTGCATTTATAAACTATACTTAATGCATGCCACCTGTTCTAGAGTATGCCTTTGTTATAAAATTGCATGCTGAGCAATTAATATTAACATAAAATACAGATATTTTAGTAAAATAAATATTTTATTTTGTTTAAATTANTATATATATAGTTATATTATTTATATCAAATATAGTCATACAATCAATATTAATAGTAATGCGTTTTATTAAATTACTGAAGAAAGAAATGTGTTCATCTGTACAAATGAGAATCACACTTATCACATCTAAAGTGTGCTAGTATCAGATATAAATGCTACCTCCAAACCACTTACCCCTACCAGTAAGATAGTAAAAGAGACATTCATATAGATGACCGCATGTGTATGTGTGAATATAGGAAACTAAACACTCAAACCCAAAATTTTTATAATAAATAAGAACAGGAGAAAAAATGTGATAGTGAGCACAAAAAAAGAAAAGAAAAATAACACAAAGTATTTTAAATTTTTGGAGAGACTTCTTGCCCTTCGTCTGAGAGGAGTCTCCTTGGAAAATTATAATTTTTACGGATCTTAATATAATTTTAAAACATTTATATTTTAGAATATTTCTTGAATCAATCCATTTTAAGAAAGATATTAAGAATTTAATTTAGAGTGTTGAGTCTTTAAAAATAATTTTTTAAACATTAGAATCTTCTTCAGGTGTTCAGGCTATTCATTGAAAACCCCTAAATTAAATTCACTTTTGGTTGAAATTGGATGATAGAATGAGGGATATTAGTTGAAGATAAAAATTTATAATCGTAATGTCTTTGTTGTTATGTGAGTTACAAAAATGTTTGTAAAACATAAAAGGTGTAAACTGTAATCTACCATTTATAATCTATGCAATGAATAGACGCTTTTTGAGGAAGAAATTTACGAAAGTAACTATGATAGGTGAGTGCTTCACCCATTCTTCCTTCCCGGCCAGTTTAGAGCCAGGTTTAATGGTCATACTTTTACTTAATAATTTACTTTTATGCTTATTGATCTTTTAGGCTTATAAATTATATTTAATCTTATTTATATCCATATTTTATAATAAAAAAAAGGAAATCAATTTAGGCCATGCAGCTCCTTTTTTAGGCAGACAGCCTTATGTTAGTAAGATGTATATCTTAAATTCATTACTAAGGAGGTGTCTGAGTATATTTTATTACTTTTATAGGGTCTAAGCATTAAAACTTTCTTTTTGAGACATTTATAAATTATATTTAGTTATACAGACCCATGTAATATTTTCCTTAAATTAAGATGCATGACAGATTACATTGTCTTAGCTACTTCAACAGGCAACAATATCCTCTAGGAGCCAGATTCTGTGAAAGTGGTGTTATGAATACTCCTGATTCTTTATCATACCTTTACTAAAAATCAATGATTTGTAGAAAGCACAGTTTTTGTGATATAAACACAATTATTATTTTTATAAATAGTAAGCTTTAAGAGGACCGTCCTCTTAACTGTTTTTTGTGAGGTTTATCCAATTAGAATAGTATCTTTCAACATCTTGTTGATTTCATTTTGATTCAACAAGCATGTTGAAAAATAATTAAATAATAAATATAGCCTTTAAATATTTTATTTTGGTTGTGGTTTTTTATCCCACGTAAATTATAAACAATTCATGAGAGGGAACAGTATAAAAAAATCTATCTGTCCTCGCCAGGAATCGAACCTGGATCTCCTGCTATCCGGGCCGGTATGCTTATCGTTACACCACAAGGACTAGCTAGATATCTCATTAAATTCCCTCTACATTAGCGAGAGCCTAACTTACGAGAAAGACGAGAACTTCGTCTTAAACTCGAAGTAGCTGACATTGTCATACATTTTGTCCCTCTCATGAATTGGTTATAATTTACGTGGGATTAAAAACCACAACCAAAATAAAATATTTAAAAATTAAAATTTAATTAAGTAAATGACGAGAGCCGACAAAATGTATGACAATGTCAGCTACTTCGAGTTTAAGACGAAGTTCTCGTCTTTCTCGTAAGTTAGGCTCTCGCTAGTGAAGAGGGAATTGAGTGAGATATCTAGCTGGTCCTTGTGGTGTAACGGTCAGCATACCAGGCCCGGATAGCAGGAGATCCAGGTTCGATTCCTGGCGAGGACAGATAGATTTTTTTATTCTGTTCCCTCTCATGAATTGTTAATAAATAAAGCCTAATCTCATCGTATTAAGGAAATTTTCTGGCATGAAATCAGTATTCACACATCACCTAGTAATTTTCATTATTTGTTTAATTTTAGTTTGTATAGTCACAAAGCAGAAGAGTGGAAAGATAATGTTGAAGTTGTCTGTAGTGATATGAGAGATTGGAAGACTGATGTTAAATGTGATATATTAGTATCTGAACTGTTGGGATCATTTGGAGATAATGAGCTCTCCCCAGAATGCCTTGATGGTGCACAACGACTGTTAAAAGGTGTTATATACTTTTATATACTACTCTAAAACACATGTATATTATATAATCAGCCATTTAGTGATGGTCATTTCCCCTTTACATAATTAAATTGCTTAAATTAATGTAATACACTGAATTTTTTTTTAAGGTTAGGGGTAATTAAAGCTCTTTTGGAGCTTATCATTTAGGTTTTTTAATCATTAATTGGCATAAAGATATAATTAATTAATGATCAGTGGATCATAGCCATATTTACATTTATATATATATCTTACATTAATTATATCTTTATGTCAATTAATGGTTAAAACCTCTTTAAGTTCTTAAGAGGCCTCTTTAAGTTCTCCCAAATTTAATTCAAATTTTCATCAATTAGCATTATCTAGATTCTGAAAACTTCTTTATGGAATTACTCTCACCAGAATAATTTTGACAAATATGAATGCAATATCGCCTATAATAATGGTATCCTCTGCCATATCAACACATAAAATCCAAGAGGGACGAAAGGTTTTTTTGCTGACTTCCTATATTTAAAGAACTTACTTTTATGAGATAAGGATCAATAATAATTAAATACAGAAATCAATAGAACTTAATTAATTATATAAATAATTATACTAATAATAACACTTAAATCTACTAATAAGAACTAAATAATAGAAAGTAAATTACTTACAGCAAATTTACAAATATGTACAAATAAATTTAATGTGCGTGTTTGCTAAGAGGCCTCAAAAGATCTTGCTAAATTCTCTTTTCTAACTAGTGACTGTCACTCAACATTTCACTGTCACGGGCTCTGCAAGGGTCACAACCAGCCTGACACTTTGAGAGATGCCATCTGACTCTGACTGGAAGGCTAATGGTATGCTTCTTTTATTACTATAAAAATATGATTTCTCTCATAAGTGGACTAGTATTGCCTGGGGCTGGTGATACATTCAATTGGCCTCTTCCGTACAGATCCTGGTCCTCTCATAAACCTACTTCCTCAGTCTTTAACATGAAAATCTCGAATTATATGATTTGATCACCCCTGGAGAGGGGACAGAGGCTGAAGGATATTACTCATTTTACTTAAATTTTTACTTTTTTTTTTACTTTGTTTCTTTTAGATTAAAGAATTATGTAATTTAAAAATATAATTTATTTTTCAAATTATGTTTAGAATATATATGACAAATACTAAAAAATTATGACAAAGTAAAATGGAAAAGCTATGATTTCATAACATCTTATAATTATATATTGTTTCAGATGATGGTGTGTGTATCCCTTGTGAATACTCTTCATACATAAGACCAACAATGTCTTGTAAGCTTCATTCTGAAGTTTCTAATCAGATCCTGGGATACAATAAATCTCCTACAGCTAAATATGAAATGCCTTTTGTTGTCCATCACCTTAATACGTACTATATTTCTCCTATTCAAAAAGCATTCACCTTTGTTCACCCTAATAGAGGTGAGTTAAAGCAATTTCAATTATATATTACATAATTCATTGCTACTAGCAGTTAAGTTTATTTTATAACTAAGATGTATAAATAATTGTTCATATTTTTTTTTAAATTTCTTGAACAATATATGTTCTAAATAAGTATCTTAAGTATTTTTTTTCTCGCTTCAAGCTGTTCAGAAAGAAAAAAAAAAATTTAAGCCTCAGAATATCAGCTTCATGAAGGATTATCCTATTATTTTTACTATTCAGTTTTAAACTAGGTTCCTAAGAGAATCTGTAGGCTCATTACAAAAGAGTGCAAGAAAAAAAAATACTGGACTAAAGCTGTTTTGATTTCAGGAAAATCGTTCAAGTGACTAGTATGGTATCCACTAAGCCATCCATTTTCCCAATGGACATCATGATTTGCATTTTAATTTCTTATCTTAAACCACCATGTAAATAACATATTAAATACTAATTACATTTTTGAGTACACCAAATTGACTGAATTTTGATGTATTAGGACAGTTGAATTGGAGTCTACCTCAAATGTCAATGTTAAATGCTGCCACCAGGGTGAAGAATAAAGGCCCTTCCCAATCCCATTAAGATAAATGTATGGATAGTTCAAAAATAAAGATTTAACTAAATAATTCCTTTATTTACATGAATTAATAATTAACAATTAACTCTACATTGAACGTCCTCTAAAATGATTTAGCTGCTTGAGATCACGTCCAAAGAGTTATTTCTTACAGGGGATCAAAAGTCTTCTGTCAAATGAAATTAAAGAATTAAAACCAAAAGGTAATGAGTAAGCTCTTATAGATTTAAAGTAGTTAGATTAAGATATAGGAACTTACAAATGTTTATGAGAGAGGTTGTCGTGGAATATAGGTGCTGCTACATCAGTGAGCCGTAGAATACTACTGACTTGTCTCAAAGGACAACTGTCTTAAGGGACCTCGCGTCTTTGAAGGAGAACACAGTTGCAGGGAAAGCATTTGAGACAGCGTTATATTTTGTTAGTTTACTATGGTAAGGTCTCGATTCTAAATCAATAAGTCATCTCAGCTATAAGAACCCTCGGTTCCCAGGCTTTTTGTCCATGAAGGGATGTCTGACAGTCTCACAGGACAGATTCTTATTGGCCTAACTATGTCATTAATTATAAATAATGGCAGCTATTCCACACTAACTATTCGGTTCTCAGGCTTTTTGTGCATGCTAAGGGGTGGCTTACTGTCTCACAGGACAGATATCTTATCGGTTCTAATTATGTCATTAATTCTAAATAATGTCAGCTATATTTCGACTGTATGCTTATTTTTACCTAACATAAGACTTAGCTAAAAGTTCAGTTTCATTCTCCATTATTCCAAGTAGTAGTAGTTGTGGTAATAGTTAGTAAATTTTATTGATATTTACAACATTAACAGATCTCAATAATTATTTACTAAATATACAAAAGTTTGGAAAAAAATTTCATCAACTGAGTGAGACTAAAGCAATAAAAAATAAACAAGAAAAAACATACCTTTCTTTTCATTAAAATATACATATGAAACATATCTAACCACTTAAGTAAACAGTTTAAAATAAATGTTTGTGCTATAAATTAAAATAAAAACTCTATTATAACTAAAAAATCTTAGGCTGGAGAACTAGTCAGGGTTTCGGCCAGGATCAGAAAAATTAAATAGTCCAAAATGATTGGGCAATTATTTTATTATTGCTAACGTTTCAACTCATAAGTTATCACCTGGGCTGATATGCAATGCACACTATTACACTTATAAAATTATAGATTGGAATCTATTTACATGTAAAAACCTCCCAAGACAACTGTCGGCATCCCTGTTAAACCATGAATCCAATGTAGCCAAACTGATGTGCATTTTAAGAGAAAAGGCTTATATGAAAAAATTTAACCCCTCCCTACCCCCCCAACAAAATCATTTAAAAGAATGTATAACAGATTTAACCCTAGATAAACCCCAATAGTCTGGGCGTGATAGCCATGATGTTGATCTCCCTATAACCTGATCCCTAATCCTAGATTGGAATGAACAGACAGAGATGTGATATGTTTGTATGACGGAAAAAGACTCACAGAATAAACTAAAAATTTAATTATGCAAATATGAAAAAAATAATTGATTTTATGTTTATCAATAATAATGTATGGAGAGTCTCCAAAGGAGGTCTATGGTTATGTTCACTTCTCAGAGTGCTGACTAAACTGAGAGACAACCAAAGGAAAAGGACCTCAGTGAAAAGGGGTGGGAGTGCGTTAGCCGGCAAATTTCAAAGGTAGGTAACAAGAATATAAAGGGTTAATATAACTACCAATGAATATAGAACCATCATACCTTCTGCAATCCATCTTCATTGGATTCTGCAAACCATCTTCTGTTGGCGAGCGCTTTCGGAAATGATCCATTCTCGTGGCCGAATACGAATGTGTTCACTGTCACTGTCTGTAGCTTGAATTAGTATTTGACCATCAAGTCCAAGTCCATTTCTTGTATGAGTCTTTATTGATGTCGACCCAAAGTGAATGGCGAACCATTTTGCTGCCGCCGATAAGAAAGGTGGCCCATATTCATGTGCAGGTTCTACAGCAGCCGTTCGTAAAGTCGGTTTTCTCTGGTGGTATATCAGGTTTAAGAATAGTCATGGTAGCTCCAGTAACCAGAAAAAAGCGTAGAAAGTGCCCATTTAACATTCCATCTATATAGAGATTGTCCAACCAGCTTCTTAGTGAGGCAACTGCAAAAATCGTATTGGGGGCTTTCATATCACTGGTTGACTGTTGCTTCTTATTATCACACCACTATAATTTTCCTGTTGCTCTTAACTACACTGCGGCCTTGCATTCTACTCTTAGAATGCTTCAGCTATCCTCAGTTTTTGTCGAATTGCCATAAAAGAAGTTACTGATGATATTTGCATCTCATTTGGTTCGGATATTTTGGGCATGAGGTGTGTGTCAGCAAAGTTTGTTCCCGAATTGCTAAATTTTGACCAAAAGTTATTATGCCTCCGTATTCAATGTATTTGGCCCCCTGTGATGTTTTCTGTTCCCGAAACCCATGAAAGGACAATGTTTTGCTACAATTGAGGTCTATACCAAAAATTGTTTATCAGAGGTGCTTTGAGGGGCACCCCGCTCAAGTATCTGTGAGGAGTTACTTTGAAGGGTGCAAAATTAATATTTTTTGATAAAAATAAGAAGTCACCATACTTTTTGATCACACCTCATTTATCTTGGTCTTCAACAATTTTTATAATAATGAAACCAAATTCAGTATTTAATTTTAATGTTTACAAACTGCTAGATGAGTTTACTAATAGCTAAAATCTGGAAGGGAGAGTAAAATTTAAAAACCTAATATCTTTGTAATTATTGTATTGCAAAAAAAAAAAAGTATAGAACAAAATTTGGAGAAAAATAGAATTTTAGTTATTCCTGTGTAGCTCACTTTTTATTAATTTCATTAAATGGAAACTAATTCCTTTGGCTGTTTAGCTCTCTAATAACTGCTTAATATTTTAAGCAAGCGCATTTGGTAATTTTTAACTTATGCTTCAGCAACTGAATTCTATATATATGAACACCAGTTTTAGTATTTTCTTAGCTGTACCTGAAAACGTTTCACTTGTTGCAATTTGAAAAGCATTTAAAACCAATAGGTAGACTCCAGCCTATCACACCTGTTGTTTTATTTATTTTCTATTTATACAAAATGTCAATTAATTCTTATCAATTGTTGCAGATGAAGATATTGATAACAAAAGATACAAGAAGTTCAATTTTGAAGTTAGTCAAGATTGTGTCCTCCATGGATTTTCTGGGTACTTTGATGCTGTTCTCTACAAAGATGTAAAATTAAGCATTTTACCTCATGATCATTCCAAAGGAATGTTTTCATGGTTTCCTATATTTTTTCCAATACGTGTAAGTATTTATTATATAAAGTATGTAGTATTTATTTATCAAAATTGTAATATTTTAATGTAGTCTAGTGTATACTTTTAGCAGATTTCACTCAAGGAAATCAAATATTTTGTGTTGATACTGTCTGTAAAAAATGATACTTATTCTTCATTCTTTATTGGAAAAGTAAAAAAAAAAAAAATCTGTCAAAAATTTTACATATTAAATAAACGAATAAGCTTAGAGAAAGCACAATATGGTTTTGAAGACTTCAAGTTCATATGTATTTTAATTTATTTTTACAAGAATTGGGAACATTGGTTGTTGGCTTGATTTCCTTTTTGACCTTTCCCTTTTCACGGGCTCTCTATTCATCCTCTGAATTAAATTTTTTTATAAATTTAAATAATGCTTATTCCCTCATAACATTCAAATCTTTNAGAAGGAATAAATAATAATAGGTCTGACCTGATTGTGAGCTCACGGAATATAAGATTGTTAAAAATATTAAACTGCGTCGAATCCGGGTGAGGAAGAAAACGTCGTCGTCTGGTTGAACTGATGAGGCCGGCCGGCAGTCAAAGACAGGTGTACTGTCGTATAACAGGTTAAAATATGGAAACAGGAGTCCGCTGCCACCAGGGTAAATAGGAGAAGGCCTTTTTTTTTTTTGTATATAAATAATAAGGCATTTTGGATTACTTGGGTCATTATTTCTCCTACAGAATATGCTAAATAATTCATAGTTATTAAAATCAAAACTTATCTATTCAGAAGTATTTTTAATTATTTTCACTTAGAAGTAAGTTATTTTTCTTTTCACACCATTATTTCCTAAGACTCATATTATTAGTAATTGCTCATGCCCAATTGATTGCTTATTTTTTGTGGGTTACTCCTCATTACTTTTATCAAGGTACAAATCTGTGTTGTGTTGCATTTCTCTAAACTCTTAACTTAAATATTACACTCCCTATAATATTTTTGTTGCATATGATATTTCAGGTAACTTCCTACTCTGAAAGGTTTTTAATACTTGCCTATTTTTTAAAAGAAAAAACTAATTGTGAACTGTACATCACTGACTCACTCTCTCAATACATGTGGGTATACCATTTTTGGTGTAGTGTCTATTAGTGTCTATAATTTTTTATGTCTCTTTGATAAAGTTAGAGTAAATATTTTAAAAAATTTTTGAAATCTTTCATCAGAACCACCTCAATAGCTATATTTGTATTAAAATTTCCCGATTATTAGATAATATAAAGTAGGTTGAATGTTTAAATAATCACAATTGAACATTCATCAATTTGAATTGTTTAGAATGACTCCAGGAAACTCAATATTTGAAAAAGAACTGTTGAGAACTATAGGTTAAAAATTTTGCAAAATATCTAAATTTACTTTTTTTTTTAAATATCTCCCATCTTCAAGTTGCACTTATATTTAATATTCTTAATAATATTATTTAAATGTAATTTGCTTAATTTTTATTTTTAAAAGGGTCTATTTTTCAGGAACCTGTAAGACTGAATAAAGGGGACACCTTGGTTGCTCATTTTTGGAGATTATGTGACAAAACGAAAGTATGGTATGAATGGTCTATATCTCAGCCCTCACAAATTCCTATACATAATCCAAATGGAAGGTCTTACAGTATAGGGCTCTATTAAATATACCTATACAATAAGAGCATAAATTTTAACATTGTCAGATCTTTACAATTTCACTTTGCCATTCTTAGTGGAATTGTACAGCCAAATTAGAACTGAAAATCACAAGTTGTGAAAGTGTGATTTTAACTAACTTGTTCCATATAATTTTGTTTTGTTTTTTTCAAATATATATATATATACCAATGAATATAGAACCATCATAACTTCTATTATCCGTCTTCATTGGTTTCTGCAAACCATCTTCTGTTGGCAAGCGCTTTCGGGCATTATCCATCCTCGTGGCCGAATACATGTGTTCACTGTCACTGTCTGTATTTAACTGTAGTAGACTACAGACTGTTACTGTCTGTATTCAACTGTAGTCTACTACAGACAGTGACAGTGAACACATGTATTCGGCCACGAGGATGGATCAGAAATCAATGATGGTGATTGAAATGAAAAGATGGTTTGCAGAAATCAATGAAGACGGATTATGGAAGTGATGAAACAAATTTTAATGATAATTGCCAAGTTGGAAAATGAGTTTGGCTATGCTTTAGTGAGTAAAATAATCTTTGAAATAAAATACATTTTACATTTTTTGGCCATTTCCCTGTACAATAACATATATTTTAGTTTTGTACTTTTATCTTTGGTAATGGAGTAAAGTTTTCTCCAGAGGAAGGGAATACTAACTGCTTAGATTTTTTAATACAAACATCCGTGTAGTTAAAAAAAAATGTAAATAATAATACATTATCCTCAGTTCGTAAGTACATAATATTGATGTTATCAACTAAGAATAGGTTATGTCTTATTACATCGTTTCTAGTGCGTTAAGTTATTATTTAGGAGTCCCCTACACCTATTTGTTCATTTAAAAAAAATTTGTTTATCAAACTTTTTGTCCAATTTGAATCATCCTTAAGAAATATGAATTTAAAGCAATTTAGTTTCACGCATTTTGTTTTTAGTTTTAATAAGAAGTTGATTTGTTGAATCTCATCTTCAAGTCTTGTAGATTGGTGCTTAGCCGCTAGCTAGCAGCTATGTGCAAGTGACATTTGTAGCTCTTCTCAGACTGATCTATGTTATGTGAGGGGACCTCTATTAAATACACTAATTATTAAATTGGGGATAAATTAAAATTGTCACTGGTATATGGATTGTCTTAAGATTCAGGTATGTCAGAAAGTAATCAAGGAAGAGAGAGAGAGAGAGAGAGAGAGAAAGAGAGAGAGANTGTTTTTTTTTTTTTTGTTTTTTAGATAATAAAACTACATCCTCTACTCTTATACTTTTCCTAAACAGTGTATTGTAATTTTGTATAATTTTTGGTACAAAGTCCTTAATTTTTAACTCATCTTTTTGTTGGGATTCTAATCCTTGAGGAAAGTTCATATTTTTGGTTGAAGCACACTCAAAAATAAAAACTTTTCTTAAAAATCTGTTCTACATTGAACAATTCGAGATCCCAATGTCTCTTGTCATTATAGCTTTTTTAATAATGTGACCATGGCACTATCAATTTAATATTGATCCATGTCCACTTGATCTATTGTAGTACCTAATCTCTAAGTGTTACTAGTTTGTTATACTTTTTGTATATATATCAAAATAATTTTTGTATCAATTTTATTTGTTCTTTATTTTAAATTATTGAGCAAGAACAATAAAGTTATTTTTTATGTATGTATGTTGTATAGAAAAAATTATATAATTTTATCTGCCAGCTCTTGCCTCCCTCCAAATTATCTTCTGCGCTTATAAAACACATTAAACGATTGTATAAAACAATTAAGAGATAAAAAAAATGTCTGTACCTGCTACTTTTCCAAATGAGGAGTTTTTGACTGTGGAAATTATTAGTAGAGAATTAGTTGGGGTTCAGTCTAGGTTGATCCAAAAAAATACAATTTTAAAAATAGTGTATTTTTATTATCTGGCAATGTTTCAGCTTACATTGTAAGCCATCTTCAGGGCTGTTGAAATATAATGTCTAAGAAAAATAAAAACTTTATGATTTACATAGTAACATTAAAATTGATGTAACTAAAAGTAATGTGATATCAAATGCTGAGGAAAACAGTACAAAAAAGTGTAGAAAGTATAAGTTTTCTTGTGTTTTTGGCTTATTAATTTTTATAATCAAGATATTAAAAAATTAATAAGCCAACAGTTGTTACCTTAATATCTGATTTGATATTACTTATGATTAATTACTTTATTCTGTTAAAATTTTCATAAAAAATAAATAATTAATGTGCCAAATGACAGAGTTAGAATCTATATAATCTTATTGCAATCCAATAGCTATTAAGTCAAAATCTTTTGATAATAACTCAATGAGTATATTCTACTCAGTTTATGACTTGTCAACTGTTATATCAGAAGAATATGTTCTATATTCAGGTCAATCAAAATTCAATGGCAAAAAAACAGCAATTTTCCCATTTTGTAATAACCTGAATGTTTTCCGAATTGGGTAACACTATTTCCACAGTTGAAGCCTGGTACTTAGAAGCTTCCATCTTTGCTTTGACAATCCGAGGTAAGGTTTCAAACCATTTAAGTAACTTCGAGTTATTAAGTGAGGCTCAGTGGTTGATGATGAAAATGGTGGGTCACAATTGGAGTGCTCAGGACATAGTGGATCACATCCTGATGAAAAATTAGAACTATCAGGAAGTACATTGTCCAGGTTTAAAAGTTGAATTTAGATAATTCTTGGCTATGAGGAACTGGTCAAAGTGTGGAAGGCAAATTTGAATAATTTTGTCTCGTCGCTCTTTTGAAATGCCTTCTTTAGTGTGACAAAAGTAACAATCATTTACATGATATGTAGGTTCTCTCCAAACCATTGGAAATGTAAACGCCATAGAATTTTTTTGTGATCCACTGTAATAAATGCATATGGCAACTCACACAGCAAACATGAGGGGCCTAACTTTTATCTCCTTATCTCTGTGTCACTTCTTTTTACGCCATAAATATGCAGTTTATCAATAAGAATATTGTGAGCTTACTGTTTGATAAAGTGGAAGCAAGAGAGAACTATTTCAGTTCTTAATAAACATACTTTATTAGACTAACAAATAAAGTAGTACAAAAATAATGTTTTACAGCAACCCAGAAGAATTTACTTGGCTGGAGTTTATGTTTTTTGTTTACAAACTTTCATATAGAAAGTGTAGCCGTGATAATTGCTTACAATTTGTATTGCAATCCAATAACTATCAAGTCGAAATCTTTTGATAATAACCCAATGAGTAATATTCTACTCATATAATTGAATAAATTCTAACTGCTATATCTGACTAATAAAATTCATAGATTCTTCCTCCGGGGTTGGAAATTTCAAAATGGTCTTTTTTGCTAAGCTTTTGCTTTTTTGTGATGGCATTTTCATAGCAGAATGGAGAATGAGTGACTTATTCTCTATTTAGCCCTGAAGAAGATATCACAGGATTTACCAAAGCCCTGCAAAAAACACCTTTTAGAAATGTTCAAGCCTAGAAGAAGAATCTATAAATATTTTTGGAGACCATGAAAGCCTTCCTGACCATCATTAAAATTGCTTACTTCTCCAGTATCATAATCTGAGGTATATAAAACTATAAATAAAAATGCTCCTGGCATAGACTTTATTAATCCAATTTATGCCAGTAGTTACCTCCCATCAAATAATATATTCTATTAACGAGGAACTAATTCCATTATTATCCTCAAATGTTTTCACAAAACTGTAATAATAAACCTATTCTGAAACCAGGAAAAAACCATTACTTAGCCAATAGTTTCTGACCTATCAGCTTACATAGTGTATTAGGAAATATTGTAATTCCCCAACCAGATTTGGAAAGTAAAAATATCAGAAGAATTTTGTCTGAGGAACAACCATTGAACAACTTTTGAGAGTAATTGATGTAGCAGAAGTGAAGAGAGGATTATAAGGAATTCGGACTTAGTAGTTAAAGAATTAAAAACTAATTTGTAACCAAAAAAGTTTTTATTTTAGCCAACGTTCAGCCTGAATTTCAAGCCTTCATCAGGGCTGAATTTGAATGAGAGATATACAAAAATAATATAGAAACATGACTATATGTTACAATATAACAAATGATTCATTGCTTTTAGATCATTTATTTATTCTTTCTCTTTTATATTCAACCCTGAAATCCTGGCCAAAACCAGGTAAAGTTTTGGTTAAAAATTAGTTCTTAGTTCTTCAACTACCAAGACCAAATTCCTGATAATCCTCTTCATAAAACTTGACGGTCAACAAACTTACCTCTAGATGATGCTTAGATTTTCCCTAACAAAAACACGCAGGATATCATATCAGATAATGAGATATTATAAAAGCTTTTGACAAATTTTATTATTCAAGCCTCATTAACAAATTCTATCAATGTCAATAAATACTTTTGGGCTTGCCCATTTCAATAAATTAATTTTTGCCAAGCTTTTGCACATCGTCTTATGGTTTCTTCAAGGCTGAATATAGAATGAGGAGAATCTATGAATATTTCTGGGGCCCGTAGAAGCCTATGTAAACAAATTATGTCAACTTAAATTCAGACTTTATATTTTTAAAAAATAATAATNTAATAATTTATATTAATTGATTTTATAATTGGAAAAATTTTTATTGTCAAAAATTATATTCCATTGAGACCTAAACAGGCTGGTCTTTCTCCAACTTTATAAAATTCCTATATAAATTTCTAAACACAAGAGTACAAGAAAAACCTACATCTTAAGAAAAATGCTTTTGTTACTCCTTAATAAAATCAATAGTTACTTAAATCAATATAAAATATTATTTAAAAAAACTCAAACATCCTATTTTTGTTATAAAAAAGAAAAACAAAAATATAGAAATCTTAAGGATAAATTCTGTGGTCAAGCAAAATTATTAGGAATCGTACTAGATAGGGGTATTAGCATTTAAAGATTTAGAGCACTAAAGTTTTTAATGTAACGTTTAATAAAACAAAGAGCTTTATTTTTTTTTTTTTAGTATTAAGTTACCTGATCCCATCTGGAACTTCTGTCCCAAAAGTACAGAAAGAAGGTAAATATGGTAATATGTCCTCTACTTAAGCTTAAAATATGTGTTTAATGCTTATTTTATGTACTATTAAGGTATACAACTGTAAAAATGTTTATACTAATAACAGACAAATGTATCAATCCTGATTTTAAATTGAATAACTTTTACAACGCTAAATTAAGCTTTGAGCTTCATTTAAATTAAATTTATTCTGCTATATTTAAATTATTTATTTACTATAAATGCTAAATTTTTTTATCAGATTTTTGTAGTCATGTTAAAGAACAACCTTAAGTGTTTCCATTCCTAAGTGTAATTATTGTACCTAATAATTCAATATTTTCAGTGAGTATTTTATGAAAAATGTATAAAAAAACAACTCTGTTATATTTTAGTATTAAAACTTTTTAATTGAATATTCTTAAGTCTAATGGATACTGAAGTATTGGGTCCCAAAAGTAAGTTTTATGTCCTCTAAAGTAATTGGGTTCAAGTTACTTTTCGCTGTCAAAAAGAGTGACTTAAATCATTTAAATAAGATTGGCTTTTACAATATGTAGCAAACACATATTGTGCCTAACATTGGCATTTTGTCTCTTCTGTGGGTCATAAATAATTAAAAAATTTATGGAACTATTTTTATTATTCAATTGTGCTTTATATATTTTTAAACAAAATTAATTTAGTATATTTATGTCATTAAATATAATTTATGAATTTTAAGTTATTCTACATATGTGTCTGTGTGTAAATATATTTATGTATGTGTTTATTTTTTTTATAATGAATTATGTTTCTTGTTCAAATTTTCTTTGTTATTGAATTATTTTTATCATATTTCCTTTCTGAAACTCTAACAGTTCTTTGCCACTTGTAAATATAACCATTGAACTCAATAATATATTTATTACTATACTTATATAATGTAATATATAGTCAAAAGGAGAGTTTTTTGACCGTAGATATTAATATTAATGATTTTATTTGGGGTTCAGTTAAGGTAGATCCAAAAAAAAAAAAAAAAAAATACAAATTTAAAAAAAAAAAAGTGTATTTTTGTACATCTGCCAACATTTCGGCTTACATTGTAAGCCATCTTCAGGGCTGTAGAAGCTTTTTTAGCACTAGGTTTGGGATCAGGTCATCTCCAGGAGGCTTTTTTGTTTTCAGTCGCAGTATGTACTCATAGATCTCTTCAGGAGTAATAAAATATTTGGTTGATTTGTGAGGAAGATGTTCTTTGAGGATGACATCTACAAGACAGTTTGTCTGTGGGTCATATCTGCCAAGAGTGGTTTTTTTTAAAGAAAGGTACTCTTGTCTTTGGCATTACTTGCTCTTTTGTTTCTGTAAGCTAGTGTACGTATTGTCACAGTTTCTTTCCAAAGGGAGCTGTTACCCCAGGAAAAATTTCCCTGATAAAATTTTTATATCCTGCCAGTTATTTCTCTTCTAAAAGCTGCCTAATTCTTCTAGTAGTACCAGTATTTACCAAATCCTTAATGTGTGGATCCCTGGTATGTTTCTATTGCTTTCTTGCAATATTTTGAGCCCTAATCAGATTATAAATGTGGCATGAGATTGTGGATGTTCAAATAACGGGATACCTCTAGGGTTCTAGAGTCAGTTGATTCGTGTACTGATCAGTCATGAATATGGGATCTTAGTGACACAACGTCCCCTCTCGCCTTCAGGATAGTCCTGAAAATGGCTTACAATGTAAGCCGAAACGTTGGCATACTAAAAACTGTGGCCTGCAGAGTGCAAATCACACACACACACACATATGTATATTATTGGCAATCATTTTGGGTGTCCAGTTTTTAGGTACAGAAAATTATCGAAAAAATTTTCAAAGTATCTCTTATGAGAACATCCTTAATTGCTGCATTTCTTCGAAATTCAGAAGCCGAAATGGCTTCTAAAAGCCAACTAAATTCTGGAAAACCTGAAAGTATCTCGCGCCCATAACCTACCTTTGGTTAATACGTCACTGTAAAGTGCTATATAAAGCGGATTATGTATATATATATATACACATTAAATTTTTAAAAATCACAGGAGGAATATGCCAGCCACCGTTGATAAAAAAATTTGCGGGTGGAATGTCAGATCATTGAAGTAGATCCGTCATATAAAAAGCTAAAGCGTCTTGAAGATAATCACTCCCTAGAGATAAGAGTCTTGTTGATTGTGAGGGTTATCTCCAGTCAGTCTGACAAATGTGGTATTTAACAAAAAAAACCAAAAACTGATGAACACATTTTGAACTACTACACGAAAGGAAGTGTAGGTCTTGCCGTGGAGGACAGACTACGTCCAGGAGTCAAGACAATAATTAGTTATGTAAAGGCATTTAATACTTTTGAACCATGTCATACATCAGCTCTCAGCAAATAATGATTATAGTCGTAAAAATTAAAGAAAAAACCCTAATCGTCACTAAAGCTGATAAGAATCGACCAGCGTAATCACTGCCCTCCTTGAATAATGTAACAGTTGACGTATTAGAGAAAAGTAAATGTCCGTTGATGAAACAAGATCCCACAGACAAATACAGTTAAGATATCATACCTTCTATTATCCGTCTTCATAGGTTTCTGCAAACCATCTTCTGTTAGCGAGCGCTTTTGGACATTATCCATCCTCTTGGCCGAATACAAGGGTTCACTGTCACTGTCTGTATTCAACTTCATTGTACGCATGTATTCGGCCACGTGGATGGACAGTGTCCGAAAGCGCTCGCCAACAGAAGATGGTTTGCAGAAACCTATGAAGACGGAGAATAGAAGGTATCATAGTTCTATATTCATTGGTGGTGGAAATAACCTTTTAGATTATTCACAGGAACTGTATCAAATCCATGTTCTGTACAAAAAAAAGTAAAAAAAAAAAAAAAAATAGTTTAACTGAAATGAACCACAAGAATCTTGGCCTCCAAAATTCACCAGCAAGGAACCTCATTTCCACTCATATATGTTTCAGTAACAAGTAGTAATTATTTATTAAATATAATTTATGATAGCTTATTAAAGATTTGCATTACAATATACACGATATAATGAGCGTAACCCATAATTATCCCACCCATTTGTTAATTATCTATATCCTGAAATTTTATTTTGCCCTATTCCACCCAAAATTACAGTAATGGTAATGGAATGAACTATTTATTCTGACAAGCCGGAGAGGCCAATAAGTGTAACAGGTACACTCACCGCCTTTAGACTGTCCGGGACTTCGTTGTTACATTTATTATTATCTTCCTAAATGGCATTTTCTATAAAATTCTTCAGAACATAAATGTTTTTAAATTATATTACATACCGATTATATTGCATCAGATTTTTCACAACGAAGACACTAAGATTATAAATTTTTCTCTTTCTTTTATCTTATTCCTCGTTATGCGATAAAAAAAAGAAAAAAAGAGATTTTATTCAATAGTTTGCAATAAAGAGCATATAAACCAAATTTGTTTTCTGGCAAGAAAGAAAATTTAGGGGAAAATGGAAGGAAGTGTGAAAGAATAAGAGATGGAGATGTGAATAGTTTGTAAAAATTGTGTGAAATCCTAATTTTTACTTTGACTGCAACTATTTAGAAGATTCGTTGTTGTACGAAGGAGAGAGAGAAGGAATAAATAATAATAGGTCTGACCTGATTGTGAGCTCACGGAATATAAGATTGTTAAAAATATTAAACTGCGTCGAATCCGGGTGAGGAAGAAAACGTCGTCGTCTGGTTGAACTGATGAGGCCGGCCGGCAGTCAAAGACAGGTGTACTGTCGTATAACAGGTTAAAATATGGAAACAGGAGTCCGCTGCCACCAGGGTAAATAGGAGAAGGCCTATTTCCAATCCTCTTTACAGGATAATAAGGTTTAAAATAAGATGTTCACGTAGGCTTCCACAGTCATCAGATGTATGTAAAGTTTTTTCCGGGTTGGACCGTGTAAAGTTTCTGATGGTTGCCGAGCTTTCGCACATCCTGTGATGGCAACCAAGCTCGGCAACCATCAGAAACTTTACACGGTCCAACCCGGAAAAAACTTTACATACAGGTTTAAAATAAATCAAAAGACTTGAAGTTTTGGTTATTATTCTATAATTGAAGTGTAATTTAACAAGTTAAAATACAATAGATGTGTTCAGTGCTAGCCTGCACACCGAATAAGAGTAGTTGAACAAAGTTTAGATTTAGAAAATATAGAATACTTACAATTAGTCCTAAGGACAGTTGTCGTCATTGAGCTATGGAAGAAGAGGAGAGACTGACTGGGGGTCTCGCGGACAGCTCTTTTATGAGACAAAACTGTGACGTCAGGGGTTGACAGTCCCCTAAGGGTGACAATTTATGCTTGGGAAAAGTCCCAATCAGGAAGGGAGATGGCTACTCAAGTCCTGGACCTCCTAATAGATGGGACACTAACAATTCTATGAATTATGATTTCCAGATGGTTAGTGGACCTCCTGATAGATAGGACACAAAAACATTTCTTGGGAAAAGGGCCCCACTCTCCAAAGGGACTCAAAAACAGTTCTTGGAAAAAGGGCCCCACTCTCCAAAGGGACACTATACCAGTTTTAAGTAATAACAATGAGCTATCACGACAGTACAGGCAGCGTCGGCCAAAGTACGGCTTCGGTGAGATGTTGGCAGTGCGCTAATTGTTGGATTACTAGCGTGGTATTGATTAGAACTCTTCCGCAATGATAATAATCAATGATTCAAAAAATTAAATAATTAAATGTCGCTATTTCAGGAAAATAAAATGTTCAATCAACTTGAAATTTCTCCGATAGGTAAATAGCGAGAATCACTAGAACAGTACGGTGCTATCACGTCAAGGGACAAAGCTTAACTCACTGTGCTATCACGTCAAGGGACAAAGCTTAACTGATAGGCTTAAGAGTATTTGAACAACAACGAATTCCTTCTCTCCCCCGTGTGACCTACCTCTCTCTCTCCTTGTTTATATTAGTAAAATTATAGTTCAATAAGAAATCAAAAATCAAAATAAAACTCAAAACTTATTATTTACAATTATACTCATAATTAAAAAATGATTTATGGAACTAAAATGTATGAAATTAAAATAATATTTAATTTTTCATATTTAAAATAAAAATAATAAAAAGAAGATAATTTCAGGATAAAAATAAAAATAAATGTTGAATGACTTCAACAGTAGGTACTCTATTATTAGGAAGATGTAAGCCCCTCATGAAATAATCTAAAGGGTTATTATGACTACCAATGAATATAGAACTATCATACCTTCTATTATCCGTCTTCATTGGTTTCTGCAAACCATTCTTATTCGACAACAAACTTACATATCAACAGACGGATTAGAAATGGGAAACCCGACTACCTCTGTACTAATGGAGACTTTTATACAACCCCTAGAAGACACACACATTAAGAACCTTATAGAAAGATACAACATAAAACACTACTACAGGTACGTAGATGAAATACTTTGCATACTTTCACAAGACAATGGAGAAGACATATTAACAGACCTAAACAACTTACATCCAAACATCACACACACAATGGAGAAAGAAAACAACAAAACAATGAACTACCTCAACATAACTATTACAAGAACGGACGACAGACTAACCTACGGAATATACAGAAAACCGACAGAGATTGACACCACCATACACGCAACATCAAATCACCCCACACAACACAAACTCGCAGCATTCGGACATTTAATACGACTGAAGACAATCCCACTCACAAAAGAAAACTATGACAAAAAACTACAGACGATATACGCAATTGCGCACAACAACGGATACAAACAAACCACTATAGAAAAACTACTTACGAAATACAACAACAAAACTCAGAAACAGACAAAAAGAAGAACAGGCAAATCATAAATTCACAATAACATACACAGGAACTGAAACTTACAAACTCACAAATCTATTTAGAAAAGAAGGAATGCTCACAGCATTAAAAACAGACAACACACTGAAACGCAACCTATGCACGAAAGACTGAAACATACAACTCCAGCGGAGTATACAAACTGACATGTACATGTAACCAGACGTAAATAGGACAAACAGGACGAAAACTCAAAACGAGATTTGACGAACACGCACGATCATACAAACGAAATAAATGGGACTCCAACTACGCAAACCATCTACAAGACAGCGGACACGACCTCAAAGCCAACAGAAGATGGTTTGCAGAAACCAATGAAGACGGATAATAGAAGGTATGATAGCCCTCATGAAATGATCTTTGGTTTTAGTATTTTATTATTATTATTTTTTTTTTTTACTTGATATAGTCGTATAGTACTGATGCAAATTTAAATTATGGTGAACCCAGTGTGGGAGGTGTATCAAGAAGCGATTTTTAAAAATGCACTAACGTCAGATTGACTGGTTCAACCGTTAAATATGATATAACTTTAAACTTTTAGATAAGGTAGGCAAGTTATTTGTTGTAGTGCATTACGGTGCGTGCGCGTGAGCTTTTGTGTGTCTGTCATCGCTCTACAGACTACAGTCTTAAGCTGTTAAATACAAAATAAAATTGTTAAAATTTACGTGGGATTATATACTACAAAAAAATAATATTTATAAAATTTAGCTTTTGCTTTCAATCATACGCTTATACCATAATGTGAGGTATGGAATTTATTTTTCACGTTTGTTAATGTCCTGAAAAATTTTGTATAATAAATTTGAAATAATTTTGGCAACATATATTAAAACGTAATTCAACAATATTCCTTTAAACATTTACTTTAAAGAAATCCAGCTATTCACGTAGGTACCATGAGATACAACTTTAGAAAGTATATATATATATATTTATATATATATATATATATATATATATATATATATATAAATATATATATATATACTTTCTAAAGTTGTATCTCATGGTACCTACGTGAATAGCTGGATTTCTTTAAAGTAAATGTTTAAAGGAATATTGTTGAATTACGTTTTAATATATGTTGCCAAAATTATTTCAAATTTATTATACAAAATTTTTCAGGACATTAACAAACGTGAAAAATAAATTCCATACCTCACATTATGGTATAAGCGTATGATTGAAAGCAAAAGCTAAATTTTATAAATATTATTTTTTTGTAGTATTTAATCACACGTAAATTTTACTAATTTTTAGTGCAAGGGAACAGAATAAAAAATCAAACTGTCCCAGCCAGGACATAGTAATAATTAACGTGGGATTAAATACCACAAAAAATTAATATTTAAAAGTAAATAACGAGAGTCATTTAAACAGCTTGACAATGTCAGCTCCTCCGAGCTTAAGTCGATATATTCGTCTGCCTCGGAGGTTAGACTCTCGATACTAGTGCGGGGAATTTAATAACTTATCAGACTTGTCTCGGTAGCATAAGTGGTAAATGCACCGGCCCGGATAGCAGGGGATCCAGGTTCGTGTCCTGGCTGGGACAGTTAGATTTTTTATTCTGTTCCTTTGCAATAAAAAAATGTTAAAATTTACGTGGAATTATATACCACAAAAAAATAATATTTAATAAAATGCTAAGTTTGTTACTGCTCAAAATCAAACCAGTAGGAGTGGGGGATTTCCTACTTTATCAAAGGCGCGTAAAAAGCGTTTTATTCGTTTTTGTGGGCGTAATATTTACTTTAGACGAATGAAACTCAACAAATCAATTAATTTTTATTCATTAAAGGCGTATTTAAGCAGTTACACAACAAAATTGAACAAATGGAAATGGGAGTTAACATGAGCTCTAAACTTTTAACTTTAAGACCTAGAAACCGCAGTTAGTTTTTTTTTCTTAACGACATGTCCCTTTTAAAGGTTAACAGAATTGCTGGATTCATTATGAAGTGGAATGAAAGTGGAGAGTTTCATCATAACTTAAAGGAAAGAAAGTACGAGTGAAAACATTTATTTATTTAACTTTTTTTTTTGGAGTCGAAATTAGAATAATAAAACAATACACATTTGTTGAGATTTAAATAAATTGTTTAATTTTTTTATATTAGGCATAGGCAACTAAATTGAAAAATCAAGAGGGGATTTACCCGTATCGTAAATTTTAATTTTGTAATAAGCTGAAATTGTATATTTTTCTTAATCAAATTTCTCAATGTCTAATGTAAAATGAGCAGGGAATTAACTGAAATGTCAAGTGCGACTACAAGATGCCAATATCGTACTATTTAGTACAATGAAACTAAATACTGAATTTGTTTAATAAGAAATAATCATAACTGATATATTCGCTTAGTTTCTCCTGCATGACAGACTTTTAATTAATAATGAAGCTCTAAATCGCTATAATAACGATTAATCCGCTATGATTACCATTAATTTTGAAATTATTTTTAAATCTTAGAAAAAAAATGTTCCAGCTCATTAATAATTTACAGTACAAGCAAAACCACATAAACTGAAGGTAAGCTTGGCATTCTATTTCTTCAAGGTCACTTTATTTCATGTTATTGTTCACTATATTATTGTTTTAATTTATTACAATTGTTCTTATAAATATACCGCTATGATTCTTCATAATTGACTTCTCTGCTCAGTACCTGAACTTAATTGTTCAACATTAATTTGTTTATTATTGATTTGTTTCTATTTTACTTAAACAGTATTTCTGCTGTCTTTGAAAGCTTCAAGCACTATAATAGATAAACTATTAAGTATTACAGTCTTGGGTAATCCCCCCCCCCCCCCCGTACCTACAACTTTTTCAATTTATTTTAAATCGTATTTTATTCAGTAGCATACTTTTATAGTGAGCATTATGTAACCTAAGTTATTTAGAAGTTGTTCAACTTCTCTAATAGTTAAAAAATATATTTTAATAATATACCAAAGTTTGAAAAGTAGAGATATACATATTGTTGCAGACAAGTATCTAAAAAAAATTGAGATCTCAGTTACACCCAAAATAAAAGTCATATACTTTATAATATCATGATGAACTTTCCAATTTTAATTATTATTTTATTCCTCAAGTATAACCTTCTTTTCATGTAAACTTGATATTCAGCTCATTCAATTTTCTCTTATTACTTTATTTGAATTACTTTATTATAGTGAAAGTTATTCTATAAATTTATGCCTCATTTTATTCTTCTAGTCATCTAGTTTTTGAGTATTATCTTTTAAAGATTGAAGAGCTAACGACTAATAATGATATAACTATCTGATTAACTTATCAGAATTTTATTAACTCTGCTGGGGTCTAGAGATAACTTATTACGCAAATTGAGATAGTAATTCTGAACGGGCATTTTTATTACCATTTTAGTACTATGGCTACGGTTCACATAGCACAATCTTTAAGAACTTTTGGGATTTCACATCCCTTTCTTAATCATTTTTTTGCATATTCTTGTCATACTATTAAGTCAATTAGACTTAGCCATCAAGTTCTACTCTCCAGGACCTACACAACTTGTGATACAAGTGAGATTAGTTTTCTGTTGCATGAAAAATAAATGGTATTTAGTTATTGAGGTTGTCTTTTGAATTATTCTAGGTCGTTTATTTACTGACAAACACGAATGGGTTCAGGTCAATGGAGATATTGGTACAGTTGGAATATCTCATCATGCGCAGGTAATACAATACACATATATTTTAGCCCTTAACAAATTAAAATGGATCATTTCCCTGAGTGCCTGTCATTTCATCATGGTCATTTCCTTGAGTTGCTTTTCTTCTTTGTAGTTCATTTGACTGCTGATAATATTAATTAAGAAATTGGAATTTTATTCTGTAACTAGATATAACTAAATTGCTTTCGCTGCTAATTTTGTCTCATTAACACTGGTTCTAGATTCTAAAAGAAATTCAAAATATTTAATTTTGGAATTTTTGTTTTTTAATTTATTTTTATGTTCATGAATTGCCGTTTAATTAAAGCTTGTGAATTCATTTATTGGTTGGCTTTATTTTTATTTAATAATACATTTTATGATAGAAAAGACCTATGTCTAATGACAATTGGTTCACAATTTATGAACAATAAATATGAAAATGATTAATATTAACACAACTTGACATAAAATAAGCAAGAAATAAACAAATAGCATTAGAACCATAAAGTTAATTTGAAATTGAAACAAAGGGTAAAAAAAGACATATAAATCTTTAAAAAAATATAAAGAAATAAAATAACGGTAACTAATACTTAGTAGTTTATTTATCTTTAAATTGTTTCATAAATAAGTTTGTTTATTTTTAAATGATCTTTAATTTTTCTAAATTGCTGAAATTAAGTTCTCAGTCACATTTTTTTTTCTTAAACATTTATCTTAACACTTTTTACAATAAATATATTTTTTTAATTTTGTCAATAACAAACCTTAGTTGTACAACTCCAAACTCTCACTTGTGAATATTAACTATCCTACTGATTTAATAATTATTGCTTGCAAAAAAATAGATTGGTATCCAGTTTTAATTAATTGTACCTTATAGTGCATTAAAGTTTTGTCAATTAATAATCAGAAAATTTAAATTAGTTTTAAATAGTATTTTCATACATGTTTTGTTTCTAAAAACATATTAATATTTGGAAAAATACATTTATATCATTCTTTTGACATCAGTCCATAAACCTAGAAGTTCTTTGTACAATGTGTATAATTGTAAAATAAATAAGAACAGGAGAAAGAAAAAGTGAAGTGAACACACAAAAAGAAAAAAAATCACAGAGTATAAATTTTCGGGGGGACTTCTTGCTCTTTGCCAGAGAAGAGTGGAGACACACTCCTCTCTGGTGATGGGCGAAAAGTCTTCCTGATAATGTATTTTCTTTGTGATTTTTTTCTTTTTGTGTGTTTGCTACACTCTTTCTTCCTCCTGTTCCTATTTATTATATACAGAGCAGCCATGAGTGATTCATTTTCTTTATATATATATATATATATATAATACATATACATATGTGTGTGATTTTATGTACANTATATATATATTCATGACATTTTAATTGCTTAAAATTGTCTCTAAACTAAGAGTGCTGAATTACTTTGAGCAAAAATAAAAATGGTGTTATCGAGTGCATAAAATAAAGGCCTATCACCTACTTTATAAAAACCTATTTATAAAGTAAACTGAAACTGATTCATGTTTATTTCATTATCCTGTGTTAGATATCAATAAATATCATATAGTGTTTAGTAGAGTATTTTAATCAAATTAAATTTGGGTTAATTTGATAACCTTCAGTTATTTAAGATACCGTTGATAGAGATATGACAAAACTAAACAGACCAAAATTAAAGATCTCAAATTATCCATAAATATTTTACTCTCGATCAATAACAGTTACTGTTTATATTCTGTAGCAGTTTTAAACAGTTAATTATTTATATAATAACTAGAGTTATTGAAGAATTAGACATTATCTTGTAAATTAGACACCATATTTTGAAATATTAGTGTGTATTATTTATTTAACTCAACAAACTAGCAGTGAGATGGCACTAATCCTGGCAGTAAGAAAGTGCCTTACAACCAATATTTTTTCTTTCTTAAATATAATTTTTTTGTCTGTATTTTTGTGAAAGTTAAAGTACACATACTCCTAAGAGTGTTTGTGTGTGTGTGTGTGTGTGTATATTCTATAGTATATTCATCATTAAAGCTTGATACTAACAAATGACAAAATCATTATTTATTTAAGATAAAACATAACAATATTTATATTTCATAACATTAAAAAAATGTATATTAAGAAATATTTTTTGAATATTAACTTTGAGTGTTGGGCAAGCCCACTAATTTTTGAAATATAGAAACCAAATTCTTCAGCTTTTCATTGCAAACCCTTGTTACAATTAATGTTTCATTGAAATTGGATGAGGGAATAAGAGGTTTAGGGGGAGGGAGGGGGGTCAACATTTATAATCTTAATATCTTCATTATTAGATGATTTTAGTTGGGGTTTAGTCAAGGTAGATACAAAAAACAACTAAAATCATCTAAGAATTATCTGCCTACGTTTCGGCTTACATTGTAAGTAATCTTCAGAGCTGTAGAAATACAATGTTATGAGAATTCAATAATAATTGACAATATTATAATACAGAATGACCGTAATTTAAATCGATATCAAAAATATAAATGTAGAAAGCTATGTAAGAGAATTTAAAAACATGCAGACAACAACCAATTAAAAAAGTAATTAAATTAATTAAAACAGTAATTGACCACACCTGCCTATTATGAAGACGAGAGAGGACGTCCTGTCCCTGAGTTCACATCTCCATGACTGAGAAGAAAATGTAATTTTTGAAAATTACCGACAGACACCGTAAGTGGTGGAAGAGTTGGGGGAAGGTACAAAGGGAAAGCGGCCTGTTGTCTGTGGATAATTTTAAAAAATTATATTTTCTTCCCAGTTATAGAAATGTGAACTCAGGGACAGGATGTCTTCTCTCGTCTTCATGATATGTAGGTGTGGTCAATTACTGTTTTAATTTATTTAATTATTTCTTTAATAGATTGTTGTTTGCATGTTTTCAAATTCTCTTACATAGCTTTCTACATTCATACTTTTGATATCACATTACTTTATGGTAATTCTATATTATAATATTGTCAATTATTATTGTATTCTCATGACATTTTATTTCTACAGCCCTGAAGATGGCTTGCAATGTAAGCCGAAACTTTGGCAGATAATCTTATTAAAAAATACACTTTTTTTAAATTTGTATTTTTTTTTTAATCTACCTTCACCGAACCCCAACTAAAATCATCTAATAATAATATCTACAGTCAAAAAACTCTCCATTTGAACTTAATATCTTCATTGTTATTTGAGGTAAAAAAGAGATTATTGAACATAATAATTTAAAAAATGTAATTCCTAGCATTTAATATTCAATACAAATCAATTGTATAGAGATTTTACGAATCATACTTGTTAAAATAAAAATTTATAATTGCGACAAGATAGGTAAGCATTTCCCCTGCTCTTCCTACTCTGCCAGTCTAGAGCTAACATACCTTTTATGTTCATTGTTCTCTCTTTGTAAATACAATTTTACAATTACTTAATATTATAACAATTACTTAAAATTTTTACCCAAAAAA
>KZ807899.1:112804-135637 GCA_000696205.2 Oncopeltus fasciatus | reverse complement strand
AATAAATAAATATATATATATATATATATATATATATATATATAAATTTTATTTTTTCATAAACATGTCATTCTCTCTTTCTTTTATTTTTCAGGGTGGTTGTTTAAAATACATCTTTCTAAACCTGATGAATTAAAATCTTTGATGAGTGAAGAAAAATATGAGCAATTTTTAAAAACAGCAGAACATTAAATGCATTGCTGGACATATATGTAGAAGGATTTATTTAATATTTTAATATTATTTAAGCTGATAGTTTTGAATTTGTTTTTGTTGATTTATTGTTGATTGTTATTTTATAATAAATGTCTGTATTTAATATTTTTCTTTATCTTGATTTAACATGCCAAAATTTTATGGTTTAACATTTATGAATTGTATTAAAGCAGCCCAAGATTTATTTTATTAGCTAAAAACTAAATTACTGTTTAAAATTTCTTTTAGTATAGTATATATTTGCCTGTATATAACTTAGAAGTTAGTAATTTTTTTTTTCTTTTTTTTTTTAATTCTATTTGGGAAAATATCAGTCATCTGATTTCTTTATTTATTTTATTTTTTTATTCATTTTTTTGTCTCCATGTTTAATAGAAATAAGTTTAAATGTTGACTGTATGACAGCCATTAACTGATTAGGTGGTTAATATAAGAATAAGGAAAGAATAAGTGAACTGTTGGTAGTAAAAGAAAGAAAAATAAACTATTCTGTGACTCAAGTCCCCTTGAATAACAAATACGTCACAGTTGAGAGTATAGCTGATTCTGATCTAATTTAAATAGTAAAAATAAAAGTACATAAACAATGGACTTATAATATAAAAACTTTCTAACAGCATTATGACAATATTTACAACTTATTGTACAAAATATGAAGAAGAAGAAGTAATACAAATAAAAACAAAGATATACTTGGGTATAAAAATAGGTAAACAAAAGAAAATGCGTGTTAGACAAGAAAAAAACAATAAAACTCAAAAACTAATAGAATAACAATTATTCATTATAAGAGTAAAAATAAAAACAAACAAGATATAGTTTAGCAATTCATGATACCCAGTTGTAAAGAGAGGAGATGCTGAAATAGCTGGGATTTGAAGGATACAAGCGAGGTAGAGCGACGATTATTTAGAGGGATCGGTAGTAGGTAGATAAACCTTTTTATTTGGAATTCTTGGAAACTACTAAAATAGCTTTAGAAACCAAAAAGACCAATGAAGGTTAAAGCTAATGACCCTGAAAATGGAATTAGGCCAATGTGGAGGGGAGAGGTGGGAGGCGTTGCTCAACCATCCTAGTTTATTTTTAATATCACCCTTAATATGCATCTTTTGTAACAATGTTACAAAATATAAATGGTGGGAAATTATATTTAGAAAATTTTTAATCTTTAATATTTTATTTAATATACGTTTTGAAAAGGAGCTTGAAAATGTCAGCTCCTTCGAGTATAAGACGAAGTTCTCGCCTTTCTCATGGGTTAGGCTCTTGCTAGTGTAGAGGGAATTGAATGAGACAACTAACGCGTCCTGGTAGCATAACTGGCAAGTGCACCNCCAAACTCTTACATCATTACAACCCATTTTAATAAATTCCACTCTGACCTTTCCATGCATCCCAATCCCTTAGCCAAAACTATCCAGCATTACCCATCCTGATAATCCACCAGTCCCTTGAATAGGAAATGGCCAGGTGACCTTCTCATTCCCAACAAAAAATAAAAATAATATGAAGATTTTGTAATGCTATTAATAATGAAGATGTTTAGATTTTAAATTTTGTTTTTCCTCTAAACTCTACCCTCAGCTAATTTCAGCCATTAATGAATTCATTCAATGGTTCACAAAAGAAGTTTAATTGCTGAATTGAGTTGCCAACTCAACATTAAAAATGTGATCTGTAGGGTGTTGACAGACACACACAAACACACATTTATTGTTGGTATTGCGGTTAGCTTTTGTGACTCGTATGCTAAAAGCCCTGGGTTCAAATCCTGGTTCCCCCAGTCCTTTTCCTGAACTATTAATATTAATTCCAAGTTCTCTACCAGAGTGTGCTCTAGTGAGGCTAATGTACCAGCAAGAAGTATACTCTCTTGGATCTAGGATTGGCATTGCTCTGGGTATGGAAAATAGTCAACCCCCCCCCCCCTTATGAAAATAGGAAAATTCACTCATTGGGGAACTCAACACTCCCTAACTCTTTTCTCCTCTTCATCAACTAACCTCAGGGGCCTTGGTTAAGAAGCCAGTTACAGCTATAGAGAAGAGTGTCGTACTGATTAAGCACCCTTGTGGGACTCAATTTCTGTGCACATAGGTATGTGATACTGTATTGTCAATTCTGACTCTAAAGTGTCTGTCTCAAAGAAATTTTTCAATGAATACAGGAAGAGAACCTCTAAAACCCATTTCGTGTTATCTTAGAATTATAAGATGTTTCCAAATTTATTCACAAGCGGATTGGGTATCGAAAAATACTGCCAATGCTTCTCCTTTTTCTAGAAATTCATATAGTATTTTAGCCTAATTTGTAACAAGATGATTAATTGTTGATTGGCCTTTCCGGAGTCCACTTTGAATATTTGACAATAAGTTATTTTTCTCTAGGATCTATATAGGTTGCTTAATTACCATCCTTATCATAATTTACATACTCAACTAGTTACAGAAATTGGATGATAACTTTTAGTTTGGCATTAATCTTTCCCACTGTTAAGAATAGGAATAAGTTCAGCCAAGCACCATTGGTCTGGGTATTGTCCAATTTTCCAAAAATGATTAAATATTTTAGTGAGCATTTTACGAAATTATAATCATTTTAAAAATGATTATACATTCGTACATTTACATCTACGATTTTCTTGAGGTAAGTTTTTGTTCATACCACAGTGGACACCCACTGAGCCCGAGCTCGAGCATTTGCTTATGTAAGATGGATGTCAGTTCCCAGTCTGAGAAGGTTCAATATAATCTTAAGAACTGCTAATAAAAAAGTTAGTGGTTGCAATTCCATATCCTTAATTTATCTATTAAATAGTTCATCATTAACCTGGTTGAATATGCCTCTATAGTAATTCCCAGATTCTGCTGGGACAATTTCGGGGTCGTCCATTAATTGGCCCTCATCATGAATTATAGTGTAGGAGAAAGTTGGATGCCATTAATTGCAATTATACTTGCAGTGGATTGTACCACTTATACTTCTAATAGCGTTCCAGACAGTTCAGGCTGGATTACGCATATAGTGAAAAAGTTAAGTTTCTCCAAGATTTGAGCCTGCTTGTTTTAAATATATTCCGATTAAAAGCTCTTTAGTGCTTGAATTCAATTAAATTTTCTCTCATCAAATTACTTTAAAATATCTCAAGACCTTTCGCCTATTTTGCAAGCATCATTGAGCCAAGGTACAAGGAGCCTTCCTTGTTCTTGTGACGACTGCGGATTAGCAGCGGTTTCAGAATTTATTATTTGCGTTATTAGTTCGTTGCTATATCAACATTCAAACTTTCAGAATCTACATCTGGTGATTTTCTAAATCAGCAAACTGTTGGCTTTGCCAGTGTTTTTCTTTTATTGTTATAATTCGGTGTAAATCAATTTATTTTAATAGTGATATGGTCACTAAAACCTGATGATTAAAGTGGAACCCAGTTTATTTATGTAAAATGTGATTTTGAGGTTGCAGAATAAGTTCTAAAAGTATAGCCTGTTGTGGATTCACCTGTATTTAGCTGAACTAATAGGTTAAGCTCAAAGAAATCTTCGATTATGCAACCTCTAGTATTATTTTTTGTTGATCCCAAATAGTGTTTTGAGCATTAGCATCAGTCACAAGTAAAACCGGTTTATGGATTTATGTAAAGAGGTAATTTAAATGTTCTTTTTGTAGTTTGAGGTCTGGTGGTGACTAAATGTAAAAGACGGATAAATTGAGATTCATGTGAATTCTAGTTGAGATTGCTTGATGTTCCGTTATGAAAGGGATAGGCTCAGAGTAAACAGATGAAAAGAAAACCACCAGCTGCGTGACCTCGTATTGTTCTGTCACTCTGATACAAGTCAAAACTTCTTAGTAGAAAATCATTGATAAGAATATGAATATGCTGGGTTATGGTTTTGTATAAGGATTCTAATGTCATAAAAATGAGTCCATATACCGTTACATTTCTCTTGAGATTTCGACCTTCAACTGTAACCGCATTGTTACTACTGTATCATTGCTTTGTTATTGAAAGTAAAAAAAAATGAAATAAATAAATTAAGGAAAATTAATAATAGATCTTCCTGCTGGAGAGAGAATCCTGTTTTTTTTTATCGCATTGGGTATTATTTTTTTTTTTAATTGTACAATTAATTTTATATTTATAAAAAAACTGATTATCTTTTATCGCATTTTAATTACTTACAGAATACAGACCTTTCAATCCAAAATCCTAAGAATCATAGTTGATACACCCTATTATGTCACAAACTCCTTACTCCACAATGACCTTAAAATTCCTTTAGTTAAAGACATCATTACAACCCATTTTAATAAATTCCACTCTGACCTTTCCATGCATCCCAATCCCTTAGCCAAAACTATCCAGCATTACCCATCCTGATAATCCACCAGTCCCTTGAATAGGAAATGGCCAGGTGACCTTCTCATTCCCAACAAAAAATAAAAATAATATGAAGAGAAAAAAAAACCTTTTTATTGTAAATAGAGATTTAGGAGTTCTGCCATTAGGCAGCTTCTCCATCAAGTGAAGTATATGCTGAGTTCTTTCTTATTTTATTTTTATTTTTTGTATTTTTTATTTATTTATTTAAAATTCAAGTTTNTATATTTTTTAACATTTATTTAATTATCTATTTTTTTAAAATTAATTTACACCATGAATATTAACCAGCACATTACTAGATACAAAACATGTAGAAAGTAATTAATAATAAAGTTTTTTAAAAAAATTTCTTACAGCATGATGTGAAAAAGATGAATGTATGATTATTTCACCAGGAAGAGATCGCGTAGTTACTCTTAAAGTAAATTTAAATGCGTTGCTCTCGATCATGGGCACTCATGTCATGCGATTTTTTTTGGTGGAGGGGTATAAGAGCGAGAGCCATGGGATTTCTTGTGAAACGAGCTAAGTGTTGAAGGCGTCAATATGCATTGGATCGATTGTTTCCAATGTCGGAGTTTTCTTTAAATGGGAGCCGAACAACTTGTATCTACCTGTGGGTGTGCATTCGGAGAAAATGTTCTTCACAGAAGATATCATCGGGAGATTTAAGTTCAGAAGGCATGGGCTCTTCTCTCCCAAAACTGCCATAGCTGTTCATGAATTGCAAGTTTGGAAATTGAGAGGAAGATAAAATTTTGCATTGATAGGACCCGTGATCCCATCACCAAAAATGAATGGGGGGTTTGGCTGAATTCGGTGTGGAGTTCCAGATTGGAATCGGTTCCAAACGTCCGCTCCGATTGAAATATCAATCTCTTTGGGATTCCTGAAATCAGGATCAGCCGAATTGAGTCCTATGAAGCTTTGAATAACTTGCTGTGGAACTTGATAGGAATGGCGTCTGAGATACGAGGAATCACTAGTGCATTGAATGAGATGGCCTTGTCAGCAAATCGCCGAGTTTGCAATGAATTTACTCAAGATTTGTAAGCTTGAGATTTCGACCTAATCCGCAGAAAGACTAAGATGCCGCCGAATTTGGAGCGACGGACACAATTATCGGAAATGAAGGAACCTGAGTCCAAGAGTGTACGTCTTCCTGGCTGTCTTCTAAATGGGCCAGAGCTCTACTTAAGAGAACTAGATTATCCGGCGTCACTTAGAGAAGCAATATGTGGTCATCTGACCCGTGTATGACGCAATCATGTGTGCCATTTACAACTCTAGAATTAATTTTTTTTTTAGCTTCAGAACATCTTTTATTTTTATGTATTTGGATTGCCTTCATTATTTTTCCTGAAAGCCGGAAAGGGCAGTCCTTGAAAGTGGTTCTTCGAGCAGCAATTTATGCGCACTTAAATATTGCCATGAGTCGTAGGATGACGGAATTTCAAACCTGAGAAGCATCGCATTTGGGCTGCTTTATATGTTCTTATTGGCAGTTTTAGAGATCCAGTCATTATTTCAGATGGAGAAGTGGGGGTAGAAAGAGTTAAGATGTGTTGCTCTGGTATCCTTACCTTTCTTAGAAATGATTTGATTAGCACCATTAGCGTTGTTGGCATTTCAAGTTAATGCACTTTCTTCCTTGGGCTCACACATCAAGTCGAGACTTCTTATGACGCCTTTAATTTTATAAAGTGTTTGTTGGGGCTCAGTTTTGGCAGGGACTTGATATTTAAAAAAAAATAAGTATTATGTAACAGTTTCTTTGTCTAATTATCAGAAATTACCTCAAAGAGAATTGATCCATCTCTGAGGCTTTTTTGTGAGTGTGTAGATTTAGTCTAACTGGCTTACCCTGCTATCGCTTTTTTAAGTCAAAAACGAGGACACATTCGTGAAATTGCTAGGAGGGAGGAACTTTACGGATTGCCGCTATACGGGTTGTCCTAAACATCCATGGTTCCGGATAAGCTTTTATTAATCGAAATCGATAAATGCTTACCCTGGGCGGGATTCGAACCCGCAGCGTCAGGATTGCGAGGCCCGAGCGGATCCCATGAGCTACCCTGACGCCCCAGCCTTATCATAGTATAGAGCTCTCAGCGAATAGGTCCTCACTCCTCGAAATTTAAAGTTTTTGGGTGAGTATAATTTTTAAAATACCAAGCTAGTTTTATATAAGCCAAATATATATATATATATATATATATATATATATATATATATAATCTATATATTATATATATNGGCTCTGATGATGAGGTCTTTGATCTCAAAAGTTCTCAGCCGTAAAATATAAAATGAAGTTCAAAGGGAGAGTTTGTTGACCGTAGATATTATTCTAAAATGATTTTAGTTGGGGAACCCCAACTAAAATCATCTTAGTATATTTTGAAGTGTTTCATTTAAAATTATATGAAATTTCAAACAAGGGAATATTGAAATTTGACTTCCTATGGAGTGTCAGGTTATGTGGCTAATAAGGGTTTTGAATTGTTATCGAAGCTATAATTGTTCTTTTTTTTAATTATTATTTTTCCAAACTCTTTTAAGTTAAATTCATTTTATTTTCACTGTTATGAAATTAAGATGAATTTTAATAAGTAAATAGTGATTTTGGGGTGCCAGGCTAGCTCAGGGGATCCGTACGGGTCTCGCAATCCTGACGCCGCGGGTTCAAATCCCGCCCAGGTCAATCTTTTATTTATAATGGGTGTTTAAAATGGGGTGGCAACCTGTAGATAGTCCCTCCCTCCAATGACCCTAGGTGGTTGCAAGGGATGCTAACACAGCAAAAAAAAAATAGTGAAGTTAGACTACATAAAGTTATATTACCTATTCCGTTTAAACTAATATAAGATTTTTGTCCATTCTTCAAGCAATAATGTACAATTATTAGAGAATTTGTTGGGGTTTGGTCAAGGTTGGGCCCATCCTTGACTGAACCCCAACAAATTCTCTACGGTCAAAATCTCTCCATTTTAATAATTTGTAATTTTTAGTACGGTCATTAAGTACGTTTATTTAGGAAAGTGTATTAGAGTTTGAATTTTGACTTTTATACAATATAACAGCAAATGCGAAGGAAGTAGCAAGGAGGTTATCTGCTTTATTTTGTCACAAAAAAAGAAGAGAATCTTTTTGACAGCCCTCCCAGCGAAATGACGTCAAAGTCTTGCAGTATGTAATCTTATATTTCACTCTACTCCTAAGTATAGTTTTTATTGATCGATCTACAAAATTGGAGTGAACCATGCTTTGAATGTTTTGCCTTTCAAATTGAAACCTCTCTGTTTACTAATCAACACATTTCTTTCCGCCGGTTTATGTGATGTCAGACATGCCAGTGTTCAGTCGTCCCATTGAAACTATTAGTTTAAGTGAACCTAGTAAATCTTCGTCTTCTAAGCTATCTAAAACTATTCGATTGAATATTGACCTTGAGCAACTTCATCAAAATAGTCACGGATGTGTTATTTTAAATTATGGAAAACTTCTTAGTGATGAGACGAAAAAGAGAACTAGAGAATATGTTTCAGGGGAATCTAACAGTAAATCGGATTGCAAGGGACTTACGATGGGCGATATTAAGTACCAGACTTATGCGGAGCTAGGGGCTGGTTATGATGATGATGATTCCTTTATAGACAATACAGAGGCATTTGAAGAATGTGTGCCAGAAAATATGGACACCAAATATGGAGGGTAATTACTAATAAAAAATCAATTATTTTGCATTAAACGTCTGTTAGGTATATCTGGATGGCATATTGAAATTCTGATTATTTAGTAGAATATCCATAAAAAAGTGTTTGTTTTTTTTGTCTCTTACATCCATATTAATCTTCAAGACCATAGGTCTTATGTCATTCCATGTCTAGTCTATCTTTTAATATAAATATACCCCACCGTTTTAGTTAGATAAAATTACTGGCTACTTTCATTGTGTGAACAAACTAATAAAAATACAAATTTTTTGTCTGTGATAGGTTTTAAAAATAAAATACCCAAAATTAGTAGAGGGTTTGTTAGAAGATAAAGCAAGTTTACTTTGGTCATATGGCAATGAGATCCAAATCCCACAAGTTCATTAATTTGAATTTTTTTCCTTAATACATTTCGACCAGCCAAATCATTTTCCTATCCTGGACAATAGGTTTATATTGTTAGCATAATTATATATAGTAATCCTGTTACTCCTAAAAAATCACATGCTCTTGCAGGAAATTATATTAGCCAAATCAACTGGCTTTTTAAAAATTTCATCAGTAAACATTGAAGAAAAATAACTTTCAACCCTACAAGCAATTTTTCCTCAAGTTGGTACCAAATTATAATTTCAATTATTTTTAAGTTACCATATATAATTAAAAGTATTAATATGTTTTGTCTTTAAGTAGTCCGCCCACTGTCTTAGAAATAAGCATGTGCATTTATTTTTAATTTCTTATTATTATATAGGTATTTGGAAGTGAATGAGTTCTTGTTTATTGAAGGTAGTTCAGGTGGGGTGTAGACCAATTTGAAAAAAAATAAAATACTTAGACAAAACATTTTAATTTTCCTTGACATTTAGTATTCAACACTGCATCTAGTTTCTAACAAAAACTCAGTAGATTAACATTTATTTACCTTATACATAAATTCAGCTTTTATCTTTTATTTTATAAATATAATTATAAAAGGAGTCAAAATTATTTGAATCAGTCTTGGATGCTTCTATTATCAGAAGAAAATAATATGGAAATAAAATATATAGATTTTTTTTTATTCAAACAAATTAAAAAAAAAAAAAAAAAAATTCAATTTTTCTCATTCCTTATGTAGGTATAATTTCTAATATTTTATTCTCTTTATTAATTGATTTAGGCTTATGATGTACATTATCAAAATTTTGTAGGCAACTGTCACTAATAAGATATTCTGCTTCTGAAGTATTTATAACTGATTTAATTTTATTTAGAGAAAAACATCTTGCTTGGCATTTATGATTAATACTCGGTTTGTTTACTTCCAATTTCCTTTTTCCTTCGTTATTATATTATAATGTAATTATGGTAATATTACCTAAATGCTCACATGAGAAAACCATTGGACATTGTTCAGAAATTCTTGATTGTAATTCACGAGATGAAAACTAAGTTCCTGGATTTCAAACACATGCTTAATATTTAATTATAGATCTGGCTAAGCTCTGTCTGTATATTTATTAAATGTACATGTTATATAAATAAATAAATTCTCCTATATAAATAAATAAATTTTCCTAAAAAGGAAAAAAATAGTTTATTTTTTAGAGCAAGAGCACACAAATTGTTGAGGATCTGAAATGAGTTTTGTATGAAAGAAAAATTAACTTTTTAGCTTGCAATGTGAGCTATCTTCAAGCCTGGCTTGCCAGAACTCCCTGTCAAAATCATTTGCCCTAAAGATGACTTGCATTACAAGCCAAAATATTGGCCTTATATAATAAATTCTTAATTTTTCATTCATTTTTTTAATCAAGACATTTTCACAAACTCCTCTCTGACCAAACCTCATCCATTGGTATCATTGCATTACAAAAAAAAAAAAAAAAAAAAAAAAAAAAAAAAAAAAAAAANAAAATGAAAAAAAAAAAAAAAAACCAATTAATTTTTATTATAATTAGATTGATTATGCTATAATTTTTAATTATATTGTGTGTGTGTACGTGTGCTGGCATGTGACTGTGTGTGCGTGTGTGTAGTGGTCTATTTTTCAAGGGAGTATCAATATGTTTCAGATTCATGATACATTATCCGCTTACTGAAACCCTTTTACTGTAAGAGAGTCAACATCTCTGTTTTTTTTTCAATAAAACAATGGCATCAGCAGTCGACGCACAGATAAATAAAAAATAAAATAAAACATATAGAAGAAATTTGATTTTTGAAATTTAATTGAAGCCATTTAAAAGAATGTTCCTGTGATGACACTTTTTTTAACACCATTTCATTGTTTGAGTTTCCTGGAATGAATTTTGTTTTCCAGAGCTAAAATTGACTATAGTCAACGTCTTAGTTTCTTTCAGTTTCCTCAGTAATTTCTTTTTATGTATTATTTATGTTTATTTTCTCTGTAGTTTATTTTTGTTCTTTCAATCTTTTTTTTAAGTTTTGTGGAGCACTCTTCAGCCTGACTTGTGAAGTACTTATGTAAAAGTGATTAATAGAATGTCAGGGGGAATGTTGCATCTTAAGGAAAGGAGCTGATCATTAAAAATATGCTAAGTGTAGTTTTTGATTATGTAACAATAAAAGAAAAAAAACCTTTCACACAACAAAAGCCAAAAATAATTTTAATGTTTAATATTTTTTTTTTCACTATTTTAGATTTTTATATAGATCATGAAGAATCCATGAGTATGTTTTTCATTTCATATAACAAATGTATACAAATAAGTTTTTATTAGTTTCAAAATAAGCTTACTACTAATTAATTTTGGAAATCTCAAGAATTGACTCTAATAAAGTCTCTCAAAAATCATTAGTTTTAATAAAACATTTCTTTGATTGCTACCTGTCAAAAAATAGAATAAAAAATTAGCAATATTATTTATAAATAAACAAGTTATAAATCATTACAATATTTGAGTCATAACTGTCAGAAAATTCTTAAGTTCTAAGTGAGATATGGAGAAACGGACTTCAAAGCTTTTTTTATTTTTAAAGCCATTTCAAAAAAGTAATTAAAGTAAAAGATCAAGATGACACCCAAACTTTTGATAGAACTTGATGAGCCCCTCAACTTTGCTTCTCTGACATTTTGTTTCTAAATTGCTTCCCTTTTGCATTGTTTCAAATCTGTTATCTTATCTGGGAAATGTGTGGGTTGTATGCATACAACACATAAGGGATGTAGTAGTCAGTGTGTGTGTGACTGATCCAAAGTTCCAATGAGGGTGTGCTATAGTTTTGACAATAGTATGCAAGAGAGAGTTTGCAAAGCCCTGATAAAAGGTACACCCTTGTCCCCTGAGAAAATCTCAGGTCTTTCAAGGAGAACCACTTACACTGCCACTGGGTGACATAGGTATAGATCTTTTTTTATAGAGGTTCATGTAAGCACATGTAAGTGCACTCATGAGGTGGCTGAAGAAGAGTTTTCTTTTGTCTTAAAGCTAATCAAAAGGAAAAAATATGGATTAAAATTTATTTTTGGTTGATTGAAGCCGAATAACACTCATATAACTTCACATAAAATCTTTCCAGTTGCTCGCAGTTGAGTTCAGACTCCATAGAACATCCATCAGTAACAAATTTGTGATGAGAAACACCTTCAAAATCCCAAGAAATACAAAGCATGGATTTTTTTATTCAACGAATTCAAAACTGGACTTTAACCCATGCAAATGTTAATCATTTATGAAAAGTATTAGCTTTTAATTGTAATCCAGTCCTAACTGACTTTTGAAAAATGATTCCAGTGGAAACTCGTATTAGCTCAATTTTGTTTTATGAGTATTAACTTGGTTTAAAAGCAGCTGAAGCTACCTGAAAAATATACTCCATATGGAGCAGGAGTGCAAATTGTGCAAATTTTTTGCAAGTGACAAGACTCGAATATGATTCTCGCTTGGGCTATCCAAAGGTCCTTGCTTAAGACAGGTTACTCAGCATTGAACGAGTTTTTCGTCATCAGTTGTTTAAAAAAAAGATATATTGGGAGGAGGTTTATTGATTATTGATGACTTTTTGAATAGCATTGTATGTGTGTGAATGTATATGGTATATATATATATATATATATATATATATATATATATATATATATATATATATATATATATATATATATATATATATANTTTTTTTGCAATCCTTTTTGTAACATATGATTAATTTAAAAACATATTTTATTTTACTGACAATCACGGTTGAATATTCAATTGTTATTATGCATCTTAATATTGAGTTATTTCTACTTTTCAGGTACTATGTTAATTCTGGTGACTTAGTGCTTAAGAGGTCCTTAGGAAATCATGCAAAACGAATAGATTCATCTGAAAATGAGACTGAATCCTCATCGGAATCTGAAGAGGAAGTACCACGTAAGAGGAAAGAGCCCGTTAAAAGAGATCAGGATTCTTCAGATTCGAAAAAACCACACAGTGATGGAGAAAAAAGGAAAAAATTGAAAGGATTCATTTTCATGTCATCAAAAAATTAATTAATTAATTGTTATTAATATATTTTCATGAAAAACTAAACTGAAAATTATATATATATAAGTATTGTATCTTTTAATGATTGTTTTTGAATATGAAACTTAGTGTAATTTGTTTTTATAATTTATCAGTATTTTATTTTGTATTAATCATTGTTTTGTGATTTTATGTAGACTATAATATTGTTTTTGACAAATCATAATGTATTTATCAGTTGTTATGGTTTTTGTAATGATGTTTTTAATTTTATTCCCAGCAAACAATCGTATACACAAGAATTCTTTCAGCCTTATTTAAAAGAATTTTATGAAATATAATAAAAATTGTTTGAAACATGAAACTCCAAATTTTGAATTGAAAGGACTAATCCAGTCCTTTGGATGTTGGAAGGCTTGGTGGCACCCCAGATTTCTACTCCGTAAGTTTAGATTGATCGTAATAAGGTTTTGTAGAGTGTCAGTTTGTTTTCTACCGTGAGATTGGATTTCTTATTCATGAGTCTGTATAAAAGTCCATATCGCCGATTGAGTTCTTGTCTATTAATTTTAGTATGTTCTCCCCATGTAAGACGTGGTCAAGATGGAACCCAAGGCAACGGAGGGAATTTGAATGTGGTAAAGGAATATTGTTAAATTTCACAATTTCAGGGAAGTCTCTCTTCCACAGTTGAAAATTAACTTGAACGCATTTTTTTTCATTGATTTTTATTCTCCATTTGCCACACCATTGTTTGATTTTTTTGAGGTGATTTTGTAGGTTTTTAGAAGCAGTTTTAGGATCGGGTTGGGAGGATAGGATAGCTTTGTCGTCCCCAAATAGAGCTAAAAGGGTACTTGGATGGGTAGGGATGTCAGCAATGTACAGGATAAATAGGATAGGTCCAAGCACATTACCTTGAGGAGCTCCCACTTCCACTTGGTAGAAATTGGAGTAATCTAATCCTTGCCTAACCCTAAAGAAACGGTTGGATAAGTAAGACCTAAGGATAAGGTAAGTGTTACTAGGAAGTATGGATTTCAGTTTAAACAGAAGACCTCTGTACCAGACTCTATCAAATGCTTAGGAAACATCCAAAAAAATTCCTGGGCAGTACTCTTTGCGCTCAAGGGAAGAGAAAATGGAGTCTACGACACAAAACACTTGCTGGACAGTAGAATGCTTACTTCTGAAGCCTAACTGATGGGAGGATATGGAAGGGTTCCATGGAAGGCATCATTCGTTTTAATAGGATTTTTTCGAAAATCTTTGAAAGTGTAGGAAGGAGACTTATAGGATGAGAGGTGTGGTGATTTTCCAGGTTTGGGAAATAGTATTATAACAGAATATTTCCAGAAGAGAGGGAAGTGGTTAGTTCTGAATATGCAGTTATAAATTTAGGTCAAGAATTTGAATTTTCAAAGCCTTTTTGGGAAGATTTAGGAGAATTTGGCCATTGATTAAATCATATCCGGGTGATTTGCTCTTAGGCAGATGAGAGATTATGTATTTGACCTCGGAAGGTGTTACTGCCTTGAGTGGCAAGGACATAGGTAATGGTATGTCCAGAAACTCCTCAGTCTCTGTGTCACTGGACAGGTCTAAGGGATTTGAAGGAAAAGTAAATGTTTGCTTGAGGTGCTGGGCAAACATTTCGGCCTTGTCTTTGTCAGAAGCGCCCAGGAACCATCTCCTCGAGGAAAGGGAGTGGAATTTTCATGGTTCTTAAGGATTCTGTGAGTAGCAATCCAGAGGGATTTGTCTCCTGCTGAGAGGGTAGACAGATAGGCATTAAAGGTCTCATTTCATAAAACACCTAATTTTTGTTTTACGAGTCTGGAAAGATGATTAAAATCTTTGTAGTCTGAGGGGTGTCTGTATTTTTGGAACAATGCTCTTGAGCGGCGTTTAGCTATGATGAGCTTTTTAAGCGAATCTGGGAGTGGTTTTTGGGACTCTGAAGAGTATTTGGTAAATTTTGGTTTGAGATTAGCGTTAAAGGAATGTACAGCTTCATCTAAATCATCTAAGGTGCTCAGAGAAATTCCAAGGTCAAGTGACTCTTCTATGAGAGTTCTAAACAAGACCCAGTCGAGTGGGCTATTATTGAGGGAGGGGGTAATTGTTTTGGAATAAGAATCAGGGATAACGTTAGGAAAACTGGGTTGTGGTCAGAGGAGAGCTCGTTTAAGTTCGAAGCGGAATGATGAAGAGGAGAAAGATTTTTGCAAATGAAGAAGTCTAGGATATCATGAAGGCGGTGAGAGGGCCAATAAGTGGGAGCGGAAGGACTAATTGTGCTTAGATTTTGGGATGATATCGCATTATACAGAGCACGGCCACGGGAGTTGGTCGTTCTCGATCCCCATTGCAAGTGTTTCTCATTATAGCCTCCAACGGCAAGGAAACGGGGACCCAGGTCTTTGAGGAAAGTGGAAAATTCTAGTGTAGTGATTGGTTTATTTGGAGGGCAATACACTGCTGAAAGTGTGAGAGGGTGTGGAAATAGACACTGATGTTGATTGAAGGGACTCTGTGGAAGTGGAGGTTAGAATATGATGGGTATAGGATTTTTGATCAGGAGTGCAGTTCCACCATGAGCTCGTCCGTCAGGATGGTCTGTCCTATAAGTGACGTAGCCAGGAATTTTTAGATTATTTCATTTTGTTAGTCGTGTTTCGTTTTTGTTAGTTGTGTCAGTAATACTGCATCTACGTTTTAGTTATCGAGTACTAGTATGAGTTTGTCAGTGTGTGTGTCCGAATGCCATTAGCGTTTCATAGGGGGATAGTAAAGGAATTATTGGATTGGGGAATCATGGTGAGGGAGTTGGTAGGGTCATTTTGGTGACCAGGTTGGTCAGTAGGGATATGAGTGGTGTAATGAGGGAGTTAAGTTGTGAAAAGAAGGAGTGAAGTAAGGAGTGGAGATCGTTTGATATGTACGTTGGGGATAGTGGGTGGCTCCCTCCTGTGTGAGGGATGCGGTTGTGGTTGTGGCTCGTCTTGTCGGGGTTGTTGCTGGGTTGATTGCATCACTCGAGCATAGGACAGTCCTGGCTCGACAACTCTGGACTTGAGTTGTAGTCTGTACTTGACGAGTAGGCAGGGTCCGCTGTTTCAGCTCCTTGTAAACCCGACAGCCCTTGTAGTTGGGGGTGTGGTATTTCCACAGTGCACAGGTAGCTGTGGTGTTTCGAGATTTTGGGCAATCTGTACTTATGTGAGCGCTTCCACATTTGACACACCGTGGAGTGTGTTCACAGTATGCTTTCATGTGCTCATACTCCTGGCACTTGTGGCACTTTACTATATCTTTACGGGGATAAGGTTTCTCAACTCTTATTCTACAGTGGCAGTGTGAGGTCAAGCTATAAATGTCTTGAATATTGGGTGTAGGCTCTAAGTCCATGAAAAACAGTGGGAGGGGTGTTTTTGAGGCAGAGATTTCCCCTTTCTGGGGACGGGTTATGACCAGGTTTATGGCATTCCTGACACAAAATCCTAGATCAGTCAACTTGATAAATTCTGGCGATGTGGTGTGGTGTAGATGTTGAATCCCCACTCTTACAGCTCTCTCTTCTTTGAGCTGATAAGTATGGTGCTGCGCGTTCCTTTCCTTCATATAATGTATAACAAATTAAAAAAAGAAGAAGAAAATAAGTGTATTTCTTAAATAATTATCTGCCGATGTTTCGGCTTACATTGTTAGCCATCTTCAGGGCTGTTGAAATACAATGTAACGAGAATACAAAAATAATTAAAGGTTAATAATAAGGTAATAATTATAATGGTAAAGTTTCTGTGAGAGGTTTCTTAATATTTTCAGAAAGTTTTGGAATATAAGGGAGAGAACAGAAAATGAGTTCATTATTTTTGGGGAGGGGCATAGTTAGAGAAGTAGAAATAAAGAATTCTTTCACAAGTTTTTTAATGATGTGAGTAGGAAAACCATTGGAGAGGAGGATGTCAGTTATACGTTTAATATTTTTGCTATGGAATACCTTGTCAGAGAGTGTGAGTGATCTGTAGATAAGGTTTTTGGCCACATTTATTTTTTGATGATGAGGATGAGATGAGTTAAAGTAGAGGAGATGACCTGAGTATGTGTGCTTGTTGTACCAGTCAGTGGAGGTAGAACCATTGTTGTTACCGATGATTAGGGTTTCAAGGAGAGGGAGTTGATAGTCTGACTCCATTTCAATGGTAAATTTGAGACAAGGGTGTTATAAGTTAAATGCAGTAGAGATCTGGAGGATTTTGTTGATCTCTTTCTCATTCTCAATCCAGAAAAAATCCCCTAGATCCTTACTGCATTTAACCCATACTACCCTCATCTTATATTTACCTAATTAATGTTTTTTAATAGTTTGTTTTCTACTTGTTAAAATCTCCTACATTCATAGTATTTACCGTTTCTTCTTCTGGGTTGGACCATGTCAAGTTTTTGATAGTTGACGAGCTTTCGCACATCATTTGATGGCTTCTTCAGGGCTGAATAGAGAATGAGAGCTGTTTTTTAAATCCAGGTGGTATATAAATACCATGTCTTATACACCAGGTGGTGGATAAATCTGGCGAGGTCCGGTCCTTGGACGAAGCAATGGGGGTGAGATAGTGAATCTATTCAGCCCTGAAGAAGCCATCACATGATGGGCGAAAGCTTGGCAACTATCAAAAACTTGACACGGTCCAACCCGGAAGAAGAAACGGTAAATACATCTGGCGACTGTCAAAGCCTATGTGAACATACATTCATACTCTTGATATCATATTACATTATGGCAATTCTATATTATAATATTGTAAATTTTTTTTTTTGTATTGTCATGACATTGTATTTCAACAGCCCTGAAGATGGCTTACAATGTTAGCCGAAATATCAGCAGATAATTATAAAAAAATAAACTTTTTTTTTTAATTTGTAATTTTTTTTTTGTGGATCTACCTTGACCCAACCCCAACAAAAAAAACAACATCTAATAATAATAATATCTACGGTAAAAAAAACTCTCCATTAGAGGATTACTCTCTCTCTCTCGCTCTATACATATACATACATATATATATATATATAAAATACAACAAGGTCATCTTTGAAGAAGGATTAACAAATCCTTCGCTTAGAAAGAAATTAGGAAAATAACTAACCCTCGTAGGGAACTTTGTAATTAACAGTTCAGAATAAAGTGGGTGGCAGGTGGTATCCTTCTACTTGAGTTGCTAGTCCTGGCCGAGGTTTTGGGCGCCGTGCTGTCTGTCAGGTAGGGCACGGTGGCAAGTGTACCGGACTCCCGGTACAGGGTTCCAGATCGGATGCCCTCAGTGCACAGTTGTTGGTTTTCTTTCAGTGCTTCTGTTCGTAGGATCCATGCCGTATATGAGATGTGAGTATGCAGATTTCTGGGGATCGCCCAGCCCTAATTGGGAACTAGTGTGCCGAGGGTCAGGAACAAATACGTCCCTAACGAATCAGCCACCTGGCTCCAGGAGTATGTATCGTAATATCATGTGCATAAATACATACAAATGTGTTCTCATAAGCAATATTTCCACGTATGAAGTGCAAGAGATATAAATGTGATCAGAGCTTCAAAATTCAAAAAGGCAAAACGCACTCTCGGAATTGTATGCTCCACCTGTACCAAGGACCTCCTGTTCCAATCTCTTCTTCTTGAACATTCTTCCTTTACTCTAGGAGTATTAGGACAAGGTTATAGATGAAATGAAACAATTGTCTGCGTAAGCTTGGTGTCTACCTTTCTGCCTGTTATACATACAATGCCCCGATAGTTTTCTCATATTGCCTTATCATCTTTTTTGTGAATGAGGTTCCTGTAGGCAAGTCTGAAATTTTCCTCTGGCGAAATAAAATAAGTTTAAATGAATGACAAATTGTTTTATGCAAACTAAATTGAATACAAACTTCTGTTAAATTTCCTTCTAAAACTTATTCCTTCAGTACCTCTATATATACAGCTCTTTAAGAAAGGAGTAGATATTTGGAAATTTGTGATCACGAATTCTTTACGTTGCTGTAAAGTACCCGAGAAAAAGACAACTGGTAAATAGATCTTTTGATAATTGAAATTTTTAATTTTCCCCCGCTTTCTGCGGCTTTCGAGCCCTTAAAAATAAAGAAATCTGAACCCAACCCCCCAAAAAAATAACATACTTAATATGTTAAGGAACATAAAAGCGAGTCAACTTTTGTAATAATTGAAATTAATTTTTTTAAATTTTGCCTGAGCCACATCAATTAATTTTTTTAAAGCAGGGTACTTTTTGTCCAAATTCAAATTTCCAAAAACTATATAATTATGAAACCTAGTTCATTTATTTATTTTCAAGAGAAGTTTGTAAGATTATAATCTTGATAATTATAATAAAATAATAATAGATGAAATTGTATTTCTCAATATACTACANCTGTAATGAGACTGACTCGAGAAGGATCTCTGGGAAGATGAGATAGGGTTGGTTAGGGTGGGGAGCTTCTAGGAAAGGAGCTGACTGCAAGCATTATTTTATGTAGATTAAACAGGATATGTCAATATAACGTATATATATATATATAATTTTACTCAAACAGACAAATCAAAATCAGAAACTTCCTTCACAATCTCATATTTTTTCAAAAAACATTTATAAAAAAAAATGTAATACAAATATCTGGTGACTGGACACCATACAGATTTTGTATAATTTGGTTTTTTAGTTTGTGCTGACCTGGTACTTAATTTCATATGTGCCAGATAAATCAACTCTGTGCAGTTACATTAAAGGTTACTACTTTAGTTTACATTTTAAATAGCAATATTAGTCAAATGATCACAATCATTGGCTCCATGCTTTTGCAGTTTTAATTAGGTATTAGATCCATGATGATTTCATTAGTGAATTATTAGTCCATTATTTTTATTTTATTATTTTAGAGGAAATAAAAATACATTTTCTATTTTAATTATTGTGAATTTTAATATATGTTAAAATTTTATAGTGGTTTTTTGTAGATAGTTAGTTGAAGAAAGTTTGGTAAGTGATTCATTCTTAGGATTTGAATGAATCAAAACTAATTTGTGAACAAAATTGGTTTTTTTTATTGCTTATATTTCAAGTTTTTTTTAGGGCAGGAGAGGGAGAGTGTCTCCTGTATTAGGGTTACTAAATCATGACTGTTCAAACCCAATCCCCTACCAATCTTTCCTCATGAAGTTCTACGGGCAAATAATTATAATGTACAATTATGATTTAATTACTTTATAGCAAGAGACTCAGTCTCACCCCCATTGCTCTGAAGAAGGCCTAAAATTTAGGCAGAAAGGAAAATAATAAAAATTTGTTTAAAAATATTTTATTTGTTGTGGTATTTAATCTCACATTAATTTTATACAATAAATGCAAGGGAATAGAATAAAAATATCATACTACCTTAGCCGGGACTCGAACCCGGATCTCCTGCTTACCAGGCTGTCATGTTTACCAATTATGCCACCATAGCTAGCCAGATGATTTATTATATTCCCCACACTCTACTGGAAGTTAATAGTAGTAAGATTTTTTAAAATTCTATTCCCTTACATACAATAATGTAAAGAAAACTTTTTTTTGTTTACAAATTAGCTTTTATTTATTCAAATCCCAGATCAATCCTTCCTCATAAATAATAGTACATAACCATAGAAATATATTTAAGAAAGAATAAATCAACCAAATCATTTATTTTAAATAGTGCACTAGTGACTCTAAATATTGTACTTCTACAGATAGATATTGTCTATCTATTAATCTATAGAATATTTAGATATTGTAAGTTCTTTTTACATTGTGTAATTAATAAATTTCCTTTGTTTCAAATGTTCATGTGGCAGTCCCAAAAACTAGGTAAACAGACTTACTTTTTGATGTATCTACAGTACATTATAATGTTTGCTTTTCAATGGCTTTGGATCTTGTAGAGATTTCAGTAGCCCCTTCCGAAAACCTCTTTGCAGTCATCTAACATCCCCTTTGACCAGTATTTTGATTTCTCCTTCTTCTAGCTACTCTTTTTGTAACCATTTCATCCTCATTGGTGAACTGAATACCACCTTGCAATACGATCCAAATCAGCCTGAATCATCAAAGCAGATTCAAGTAGCCGGGAGTCAACTTTCAAGTCGAGATTTAGGGAAATGAGGCCTGCAACCAGTGAAGGTCAGGTTGCAGGTGCTCGTGGGTAAGGGTTTTTAAACAGTGGAAGAAGATGATCTCACGAGAAAAATTTTAGGGCTTGAATATTGTAAGTTGGTGAGCAGAGGGAAGGAGAAGATTAGAAACATTGGCAAGGAAAAAATCAATCCAGGGTGGAGAGAGAAGGTAAGGGGATTTATTAGCATAATTTTATCAATACACATTGGTAAAGAAAATGTAATACAAATATCTGGTGACTGGACACCATACAGATTTTGTATAATTTGGTTTTTTAGTTTGTGCTGACCAGGTACTTTATTTCATATGTGCCAGATAAGCCGTGTTGGTTTATGGGGTTACATTAAAGTTTAACATTTTAAATAGCTGTATTAGTAAAATGGTAATATTTGTTAACTCCGTGCTTTTGCAGTTTTAATTAGATATTGAGAGACATATTTTGGTCATTTTAGTTTTCCCAAATCTACTACAATTGGATCCTGAGGGTCAGTCTAAATGCAACAAGTGTTACAGTACATTCAGAAAATGCTAACCTCTTAGCTGATTGCAATGGAGTAAGTTCGTGAGGGACCAGTCTACTGCTCTTTTTCATCTTCCACATGGAGAGTAGATGGCGACCAATAGTATCTTCTGACACACTACACTCCCTGGCAAGTTCTCTCAACAGCTTCCTGCAGAACCTCATCAATACCCATTAATGGTCACTCGTAGCTTTTTATGTTGTTTGGGGATTTTCATTTAATTTCATTCATCACTTTATCTTAAGAAAAAAAAAAGTGAAGTACTAAACTTCGAATTATTTAGAAAACCTTGGGTGAACTCCGGGCATGCCTTGCTAAGGGAAGAGGGGACTGTGGTTATTTATTCTGAGATTTAGGGGCGTTGTACATTTTCCTACATAAAAAGCAGGACAAAAATTGCATTGATGCAGATGTACACAATTTTTGATGTGCATGTTGATGAGGATTGGATCTTATATGTTAAGTGGGTGTTGACACTGGAGAACGGGTTGCCAGTTTTTATAATGTGGCAGGATAAGCATCTGCTTTTGTTACAAGGCCAAGTACCTTGTTTTGTTGTATTTGTGAGGGTTTTGGAAGACTGTTTAGTAGAGGGTGAGGGCTTTCCTGAACGTTATGCCAGGTTTTTGTGGTAGTAGGGAGCTGGTGGATGGATTGCTCTGAATAACAGAGGGGGCTTCGTGTATCTTGGTCTTGATGCCTTTGATTTGAAGGAAGGATTTTTCTGTTGAGGATTTGGGGTGGATAATCCCTTTGAAGAAGAGATTCTTTTAGGAATCCTAAGTAATTCTCTAATGTTTCTTGAGAATTACAGATGCGGTAGCAACGAGAGGAGAGATAGATATCGCAGCCTCGAGTGTTTCATTATACATATATATAAATGCATCGCACAAAGAAGAATCTATCATTAACCGTTCATTCAGAAAGCAAATGTTATTTTTACATTTCTTCACATGAAGATAAATAATTCTTGTATACTTCAGGTAAATATGTAAATGATGGAGTCATATAAATCTTACCGAAAACAAGACTGAGGGCATATCCAAAGGGTGCCTGGCACCAGACCAGACCTTGAGTATATATCGCCTCTGCAGTCCCGTTGATATAACCGCCTCCGACCCACGTAGCTGCAAAATATATAATTAAATCATTAGAATCACAATCAAATATTTATCAAATGTAATTAATACATAAATCTTATTGCCATGTAACACTAATTTTCTAGGCCATATTTTGTCAGAACTAACATTTTTATTAGGAATAACACCTTCAAAAAGATCAAGAGAACCTTAATTTTTAATAAATAAAAAACATTGAGAAACTATCCCCCCCTATATATATATA